>JAUCBJ010007668.1:0-36978 GCA_032718475.1 Nemertoderma westbladi
AAGTTACTAGATATAGTCACCCACTTGCCACTTAGAGTATAAATTTACTGTACGTGTATATAAACTTATCCGTAACTTCAATTTAATGAGCTTCATTGTATTTAATTTCTACAGGATGGAATGGTAACTTTCTTCGTCGATGGATCCAACTCTATAGAGCGGGGGATTATATGGGAGGGTTTATGTGTCACCGCCGGGGTGCTAACTGCTGGCGCGATACTTACATTAGCACTCCGTTAGCCCACCAGAGCTGCCATTAGCACTCAGTTAGCCTACCAGAGCTGCCCATTAACACTCCGTTAGCGGGTTAGCCTACCAGAGCTGTACATTAGCACTCCGTTAGCCTACCAGAGCTGCCCATTAGCACTCCGTTAGCCGACCAGAGCTGCCCATTAGCACTCCGTTAGCCTACCAGAGCTGCCCATTAGCACTCCGTTAGCCTACCAGGAGCTCCCCATTAGCACTCCGTTAGCCTACCAGAGCTGCCCATTAGCACACCGTTAGCCGACCAGAGCTGCCCATTAGCACTCCGTTAGCCTACCAGAGCTGCCCATTAGCACTCCGTTAGCCTACCAGAGCTGCCCATTAGCACTCCGTTAGCCTACCAGAGCTGCCCATTAGCACTCCGTTAGCCTACCAGAGCTGCCCATTAGCACTCCGTTAGCCTACCAGAGCTGCCCATTAGCACTACGTTAGCCTACCAGAGCTGCCCATTAGCACTCCGTTAGCCTACCAGAGCTGCCCATTAGCACTCCGTTAGCCTACCAGAGCTGCCCATTAGCACTCCGTTAGCCTACCAGAGCTGCCCATTAGCACTCCGTTAGCCTACCGGAGCTGCCCATTAGCACTCCGTTAGCCTACCGGAGCTGCCCATTAGCACTCCGTTAGCCTACCAGAGCTGCCCATTAGCACTCCGTTAGCCTACCAGAGCTGCCCATTAGCACTCCGTTAGCCTACCGGAGCTGCCCATTAGCACTCCGTTAGCCTACCAGAGCTGCCCATTAGCACTCCGTTAGCCTACCAGAGCTGCCCATTAGCACTCCGTTAGCCTACCAGAGCTGCCCATTAGCACTCCGTTAGCCTACCAGAGCTGCCCATTAGCACTCCGTTAGCCTACCAGAGCTGCCCATTAGCACTCCGTTAGCCTACCAGAGCTGCCCATTAGCACTCCGTTAGCCTGCCAGAGCTGCCCATTAGCACTCCGTTAGCCTACCAGAGCTGCCCATTAGCACTCCGTTAGCCTACCAGAGCTGCCCATTAGCACTCCGTTAGCCTACCAGAGCTGCCCATTAGCACTCCGTTAGCCTACCAGAGCTGCCCATTAGCACTCCGTTAGCCTACCAGAGCTGCCCATTAGCACTCCGTTAGCCTGCCAGAGCTGCCCATTAGCACTCCGTTAGCCTACCAGAGCTGCCCATTAGCACTCCGTTAGCCTACCAGAGCTGCCCATTAGCACTCCGTTAGCCTACCAGAGCTGCCCATTAGCACTCCGTTAGCCTACCAGAGCTGCCCATTAGCACTCCGTTAGCCTACCAGAGCTGCCCATTAGCACTCCGTTAGCCTACCAGAGCTGCCCATTAGCACTCCGTTAGCCTACCAGAGCTGCCCAGAGTTTGTAAATCCTTTCCCATTAAGATATATTTTTACATTTATTTGCATCTTATCTCCTTTGCCCCAATAATGCTGCCTTGAGTTAATGTTTTATATATTTGGTTCTACGACGGTTCGTAGATTTAGTCGCTGTTCTCTATCGAACTAAACTTAGTCTATACGGGTAACTACTCGATCACTCGATGGGACCCGTTCCTGGCATTAGATATTGGCTGGATTTACCAACCAACTATATTTTTTAAGCTTTTTAGTAATAATGTTAGTTTGGCTGTTGGTGGTTGTCCTTCTTTAGTGAACCATTATCTTGCTTTCCCTATTCTCACTAAATGGTACCGGTACGGTAACGAAGTATCACATATACTTTTGTTTTATTAATTAATTTTGCGGTCGCGTTATTTTTATGCAACAACACAACCAAAGTGTGGTGGACTTTGTGTGTCAGACGACTTCCGGTAGTTCCAGCTCGATTATTTTGTTTCATTATGCCAACTTGTCGGCGTTTAGAATGTTTTATGGATAAAATGTGTACCAAGTTTGGTTTAATTTCATCTCGAATTACCACAAATTAGACGCTGACAGACAACTCGTTAGTGGTGTCCATATCGTAAGGCTTCGCTCACTTGGTGGCTCGCCCCCAACCAGAACGCTCGAATCTGTTATTGACATAATGTAACGAAATAAAATGTTTATTAATTATATATCTGGGCGGGTTGGTTATTAACTATATTTCGACAATATTATCGGACCCGTTGGATTATATTACTGGCAAATAAAGTTGTTTTCTAATAAATAAACGGATTATATTTTATTCTTATCTCATTATCTTGCGCTTCGCTATTTCTATATTTTTATTTTGTTTCGACAGCGTCTCGCGCGCTTAAAGAGCTTTCTACTTTTTCATTGACTGCCGCCGAAACAATTTTTGTAGGTTCTATTTCTATTATTTGTAACGAAATATTATATTAAGTAATAAAAAGTTAAATATTACGAAAAATAAAGAGAACATTAAGGTAATATTTAACTATTTAACTTTTACTAGTTTATTTTGTTCTTCAACTGTTAATGGAAGTTATTAGTTTATATATTCTGCCGTGTTCTTAGACACTTTTATCTCGTTGTGTTGGGATTTTATCACTTTTATCTCGTTGGGTTGGGATTTTATTAGAGTATTTTATTGTTTTAGGTAATGCTGACTAACACTGCACCATTCATATACACTAACTGATTGGCTAATAATGTGCAGTTCGCATTGCTGTACGAGTACCTTTACAATATCCAGTTCAAATAAAAAGGGCTCGTTCATAAATAACCTAACGGTCTTTCAGCTAACCTAAGAACCCATACTACCACATTCTATGGTTTAAAATGTGGATGGGGCGAGCCATGAGATACGGCGAGTCCATAACAATGCAAACACGTCACGTCTACACCCCCCCCCCCCCCCCCCCCATCCCTAAATGCCACAGGTTTCCCATAAATCCCGCCCCTCCCCTTAGTGACCGCGGTGTCGTTTATGGACGGGTCCTATTAGACTATTTTTGCGCCACCCGGCGGTTACCTGATGAATATATTAATCTATACGTACTATATATTCTAGTGTTTAAACGGGATCCCGACAAATTGTGATCCCGGCGAATCTGTAGAAAGGGATCCGGTCGTATAAATAAATAGTGAAGTTAATTTATTGACTATCCAAAGAAAAGTTCCACCAGAATAGAAATGTATTGATTATCTCGAAATGTTACTGAACCATCAAGTAATCAACTACAAATTAATTATAATGGAACTTTATCTTACTGTTAGAGTTTCCTCAGTGTGAAATAAAGTAGACACCACCATATACACTGAAAACTTTACGGAAACTGTATTATAAAATGGTCCCAATCCCAAAAAGTCGGTTCCCGTTTGAACACTAACTGGTAAAGGTCGTCTTTAGCTATTATAATATTTAGTGACCCGATTTGAAATGCTGATTATACCAAATGAAATTATATAGCTGTAATAATTTGTTTTCTTTGTTTTACAATTATAATTATGTAACCATATACATATTCATTAAAGTAACATAATATAATAATAACATAACAAAATAAATCTATTCAAATTCAACTTGATTCATTAACGGCTACCTTCTACATCTACAACCAAGTCGGTAGGTACTCCTCCGATATCATCTATCATAACGAGATTTGTGTTGTTTTCATCCGTGACAATGTGCGCGATATGTGTAGCATTGCATACTGTATTGGACCTACATACTATAGATGTGGTGCTTATACGATTGGTTTATATAAGAATATTATTGGCTTTTTGCTTTTATGATATACAAGTGTAGACGCCCCTGGGAAGGATACGACACGATATCCAATTGTCGTATTTTAGTATTTTTTAGTTTCGAATCCCAAAAATGTTCTTTCGTATCGTATAAATACGAGAATTAATTAATGTTTGTACCAAAAACTTTTCGGTTTTTGGAGATTTGTAACGGGATCCTGATCCCGGAAAATCGGGATCGCGGTGAAAAGTACAATACCGATCCGGCATTTTTGGAACGGGATTCCGAAGTATAAATTGTTAAATTTATTGAATATCCGATGAATAGTTGCTATTTAGTTGAACCAGAATATAAATTTATTGATTATATCGAATTGTCGGTATACTGGATGTCAGTAAACTTTCCAGTAATCAACTATGAATATATTTTAATATAATTTCATCGTACTAATATTTCAGAAGTGTGAAATAAAGTAATATAATTTTCCTAAAATCCGGAGCAGATCTGAGGAATTCAACGCAGACAACAGCCCTGATGGGATTACAAGCAAAAAATGCAACTGCTGTTAGTTGTATATACCTTATGTTATTGTCTCTAGTTGATTGTTTGCGCTGTAACCTGATCCTTTCCTGTACTCTATAATTAACATTGTTATTTATCCGAGATGGATGACCCCCCCCCCCCCCCCCCCCCGGCTCAATCAGAAAGTGTTGTTTATGAACTTATAACACAACCTAACGTTATTCTATTTACTATCTCTTACAAACCAACACCGACTCCAAAGTAATTATTGTAGCCAAGTCATGTGACTGAGTCTCATATTCATTCACTCGGATATCCTCCCAAGCCAGTGCCACTTAACCCGTTACTCTCCTACGTTTTATCTTATTTACACAGCGGATCTGCAGATATTGGATTTAAATTCAATCATCCATAGAATTCAGTTGGTAGATCGTTTACTCAGTCGTATGATGATAATAAGTGTGGTTTAGGAAAGTTTTATCGGGTTTATTTGGGTTTGTCATGTTGATGATGATGATCTGTTCATGCATCTATAGTTACTCAAGTTTGTAGCACGAGCACCCAAACACCTGGTCCAGTAGACAGAGTGGACAGACACATCTAATTAATCTCACAGTTTGCAGAAGTGATTACATTGAAATTGTACGCAAACATTTATATTCCTAGGTCATACAGTCTGGTTATTATATTATTATAATGAAATTATGTGGAATTTATTTAAGCTAATACAAACACGAAAATTGAAGTGAACTAGATTGGTGAGTGTGTGTTTTCGTGTAAAAATTGGAAAATATGGATGTTTTTTACTTGAATAACAAAAAATACATTAAATGAATGGGAGAATCTTTTATACTCATTAAGGGGGATGGGGGGTTGGGGTGATACTAATTTTGGTCATATATTTTTATTTATTTTATTATTACTTCAAGAGCAGAATTTTACGAGGATTTTAAATCTGAAAACGGCTTGGCAAGATTTATTGTACTTCTAGAATTATGCCGTATTTTCTATATGTATGTCGGTCTGTCAGATCAAAATATTATATAAAGCACTGTCGGAGATTGTCCGACGTAGTCAAAGAAAGCACCCCATCCAACTATAACTTTTGTTGTTACCGTGATTTAATTCCATAGTTTAATTTCCCAAGTCAGTTTTAAGATTTTGCAGAATATAGACTGTTGTCTCTAGGGTTGTGCACTGTCTGTCGGTCTGTCCATTTGTCGGTCTGTCCGTCGAAATATAAGAAAGTACGCAACCCAGTTTGCCAGTTAATGCTTCCGTTCTAAGGGTTTTCTTGGTCAGAGATTTCATTTTCGAAGTCAGTATTTTCAGTAGGAAGTACATTTGCCAACATCATGTCCGTCTTTATGGATGTCAGTCAGTCTGTCAAAATATTACTGACAGGCGGACAAATAAACATACAGTTTGGATGCTATCAAACGAGAAAACTGTCAGTTGGAATGAAATCACCATCCAGGAAAACCCCATAGCAAAATACTTGCTTTAGATGGAATGTATTTACATTTTGTACATATACTTATATTTTGACCTACAGGCCGTCGGTCAGACACTTAATGTGCTGCGCGAAGGGTCATTTTGACCATCCTAGTTAGTTAAATACATAAATTATAAAAAGTATTATAATATATTACTTGAAAACGAGGATGTGAGTATCAAATGATCGATTTATCTCTATAATTGTACTCAATTGTGAAAACTTAATATGGAAATTTGAGTTTTAGTTGTAAAAAGTGGTGGGGAAAACCTTCACTTGTTTTTTCGTGCTCCGCGAAGGTTTTCTTTCATCCTGCTAAATATTGTTCAAATCATGGCATGTTGCCAATTTGGTTTTTTGGTTACTTTTATTAGGTACAAAATTGGCATCAAAGATTGATTAAAAAAACACTACAAAAGGAAAAATGTAGGACAATTGCATTATTATTAAAAATGGCGGGAAGGTTTGAATTACCGTAAGACTATAAGCTGAACTTAAAATTGATTCTCATCAAAACAAAAAAAAAACAATTTTGATAATCCATTGAGATAAAGGAACTAAAGGAGATAAAATCGTGTTTCTACTGTTTCGTAATTTGTCCTCATTAATTATGTTAATTTATGCATAATTAAGCTAATTGTTAGGGTCCGATATGAATCAAAATAAATTGTAAACTTTTATCTGACCAAGTAGTATATTTTCTAGATTGCTCTAACCGAATAATAAATATTATATCCTACAAACAGCTGTACTACGTTGTATAATCTAAGTAAAGGTCATATTACTGGATGGTGTAAGAGTCAATGTATCGAGATTTGATTATCCCATTATAGTCATTTATATACGGTATTTTTCCAGTGTTAATTACATTCCAATATAATTAAGGATTAAAGCAATATACACTTTTATTGACTCTTACACGACACCCCTCGTTAAGAGCGGAGCTCATAATTTAAAATGCTATATGGAAATAAAGAACTTCCAAATAGCATCCAAAAAATATATTTCTTATAACTAATATGGCCGCCTATTTTATTACTAAAAATATAATTATTCTGTAGGTTTAAACGAAATAATCAAATAATTATACCAAATACATTATATTAAGTAATTTGCATGTGTGGAACAAACATATAATTAATTATGTATGAATGCTACTGAATTGGGAATTGAAAACGAACTTTCTTTATTAATTTTGTTTTGTCAGATATATGATTTATTACGGGTTTGACCCTATCTAATGATATTACTTCATTTTTATCCCGTAATTTAATCGTAATAATTTTTTCCTTGATTTGTACAATTTCATATGGCCCTTTGTACAATGGATGCAGCGAAGACCGCTTAATAGGATCACGAATCCATACATGAGTAGCTTTTTGTAGAGATTTAGGAACGTAACCTTTATTTGAATAATTTCTTCTTGGGGGAAGAAATTTGTCAACTTTTGCAAAAAGTTTTTGTACGAATTCTGGAACAGTTGGGGTATCTTTATGTGATTCTGGCTCAAAAAATTGTCCAGGAAGTAACAATTCAGTTCCGTATAAGAGCTGAGCTGGCGAATTACCATGAATTCCTACGGCTGACCTTAAACCTAAAAGGACTAGTGGCAGTTCGTTATACCATGAAGAATTATTGCACTTCGCTCGCAATGAAGCTTTTAATGAGCGATGAAATCTCTCTACGAGACCGTTGCACGCTGGATGATAAGCAGTAGTTCTCGACCTATCAATTCCTAATTCTCGAATAAGCGCACTGTATAGTCGAGACTCGAATTGTGAACCACGATCAGTTATTATTTTTCGTGGAACGCCGTATCGACTAACCCACGATGTCAGAAAAGCGTTTGCAATACTATCTGTTGTAATATCACGTAGTGGCGCAACCTCTGGCCACCTAGTAAATCTATCTATGGCTGTAAATAAGTATTTGTATCCACACGATGAAGGGAGAGGACCTACAATGTCTATATGTACGGTATCAAGTCTAGAGTAAGTTGGTATAGATTCTATTGGCATATTAATTTTACGAGTTACTTTTGATACTTGACAATTAACACACTCATTAGCCCACTGTTTTATTTGTTTATTCATTCCTGGCCAAATGTATCTACTAGAAATGAGGCGCAATGACTCTTTCCAACCAGGATGTGCAAGGTTATGAATTGAATCAAATATTTCCCGTCTTAATTGCACAGGCAAATAGGGTCTTAAGTTAATGGATGTGTCATCATACATTACAAATTGGTTCTCATTTACCGCAATTCGTTTCAAAGGTAAATTGGTTGATTTAAAAAATAACAGTAGAGCCTTATCTTTTAACTGAGCCTCAGCTAATTCTCTCAAATTGTCAAATGAGATGGTTGAACAAGGTCTAGACAATGTGTCGGCTACGATATTGTCTTTTCCGGCAACATGTTTTATTTCACAATTAAATTCCGAAAGGAAAGATAGCCAACGGGACTGCTGTGGTGTCGGATTTTTCATATTTAAACAATGAACGAGAGGTTTGTGGTCAGTATATATTGTTATGACTTGTCCAAATAACCAATCGTAATGTTTGAGTGTTGTGTATATCGCCAGTAACTCACGGTCAAATGCAGATTTTTTACTTTCAGTGGATGTAAGTTTTCGTGAAAAAAATGCTAGTGGTTCAGATTTTCCTTCTACCATTTGATGCACTACAGCACCTACCGCCTGCCCTGATGCATCTGTCGTTATGGTTAATGGAGCCCCGGGTGATGGAAATGATAATGTTACAGTTTGTTTTAATGCCTCTTTTAGCCTTATAAAAGCTGTATCTGCCTCCGGGGTAAATGAAAATTTTTCACTTTTCGATTTTGTGGACCTAGTTAGATCAGTAAGCGGAGCTGCAATAGATGAGAAGTTTGGAGTGAAACGGTGGTAAAAGCCACACATACCTAGAAACCTGCGCAGTGAGGATATGGTTTTTGGCCTTGGAAACTCGTCTATCGCTCTAATTTTCTCAGGGTTTGGACGAACGCCTGATTTAGTAACAATGTACCCAAGAAATAAAACTTCCTGCTGTAGAAATGTACATTTGCTTATGCTAGCCTTAAGACCCTTTTCCTCTAATCGTTTAAGAACCGTTTCTATGTCTTTATAGTGCTGTTCTATGTTTTCACTGGCTATTAATATATCGTCAATATATCCAATTGCAAATTTTAAGTCGTAGAGGGTTGTATCAATTAGCCGCTGAAATGTTTGTGAGGCATTTCTTAATCCAAACGGCATTCGCCGAAAAGAAAACATACCAAATGGCGTGGTTATTGCAGTTTTTTTAACATCATCCGGCGCGACCGGTATTTGGTGAAAAGCTGTTTTCAAATCAATTTTTGAAAAAATATTACAACCTCTACAATAATTGTTTGTAACGTCTGCAATGTTTGGCATAGGATAACAATCCCGGACAGTCAATCGGTTCAATTTCCTATAATCACCACAGGGTCTCCAGCTACCATTGGTTTTAGGGGCAAGATGGAGTGGCGAGGACCAGCAGGATTCACTACGCTCTACTATTTTTGAGTTCAACAAATCATCGAATTCTTTAGTAGCTATTTTGAATTTTTCTCCGTACAATCTCCGTGGTCTAGAAAAACATGGAGGTCCGGTTGTTAAAATATGATGTTCGATATCATGTTTGACAGGTGCATCTAAGCTTTCTGACGCAAAAACTGATTTATATTTTTGAGTAATTTTATTTAAACGATTATCTGAGGTAATTCGATTAATATTCGGATGCCCTTTTTTATGACTCTTTTGAAAATATATATCTGACGACCATAAATCAATTTTAGGAGGGCCTGAACATCCTATGAATTCATTTCCTACAGTAAAATCGTCTAAAGTAAGACCTACAACGCTACCCATAACACCTACTGTATAATGAAAAATAATGGTAATATTTTAAAGTAATGAAGAAAATAAGCACAATGGTAACACAAAGTTAATATCAGTAATAGTAATATCACATTATTTTTAAATGATGAAAAATACCTACTATTACTTCTAAAAGATTCCCTCTTGTGAGTCGTATCACTTTCCTGAGAACGTTTTGGAATATGTTTAGAATTCGGTTGTTGTAATTTTGGAATGGGTGATTGCTCACATGAGACATTCTTGACTTTGTTTACACATGAGACGGACGTCCTATTCATACTATTAAGATTGCGGAAGTATACCTTTCTATTTCTACAGTCTATGTTAATATTGTAGTGTTGAAGAAAGTCTAAACCAAGAATTGGTTGACTTACATCAGCAACAATAAATGTCCATGAAAACAATTTATTGGATAGTTCCGGTATAGAAAAAGAAAGTTTACCTTTACCATAAGATTTTATACTTGAGTGATTGGCAGCTGTTAAACTTTCAGAATTTGGTACTAATTCTTCTAAGTACATTTTGAAACATGGTGGCAAAATGGAGAGGTCACTTCCGGAATCTACTAATAATTCACCTATAGGTAAAGCTTGTACATGTATAGCGTTGACATCGCTAGTATTATTATAATTTTGATTAGAGTTACCTGGCATTGTTGAGCTTGCCTTAGAGAAATCTTTCCAGTTACATGGAGGTTCACACTTCGATGCCTCTTTACCGTAGGTGAAATGGTAGTAGCACCATGGCCCGGTTGGATTATATGAGCGAGATTCAGAACGTCGTCGGCTGGGAGTTCTTTGCCGACTTAGTGATCGTTGTTGCCATGAACGACCTCTACCATCTTCTCGATTAGATGACATAGCTCGTAGCTGTGTGTTGATTTGGTTAATCTGATCAGAAAGCATCTGTTGCGATTGTACTAAGAGTCTTTGAGATTCTTGCAGGGCACCAAGTTCGGTAACGTGAGCAACTGGAAATAAAGATGATTGATCTGTTTTCGACTGATGCTGCTCCATCATCTCGTCTGGGTCACCAATATGTTAGGGTCTGATATGAATCAAAATAAATTGTAAACTTTTATCTGACTAAGTAGTATATTTTCTAGATTGATCTAACCGAATAATAAATATTATATCCTACAAACAGCTGTACTACGTTGTATAATCTAAGTAAAGGTCATATTACTGGATGGTGTAAGAGTCAATGTATCGAGATTTGATTATCCCATTATAGTCATTTACTGTATATACGGTATTTTTCCAGTGTTAATTACATTCCAATATAATTAAGGATTAAAGCAATATACACTTTTATTGACTCTTACACTAATCACATTACTTAATGTGAATTTTCATTTGTAATTTAACGATCCATCTTTTAATTTGAAATGGGACTAAAATCAAGTAAAAGCACCCATAACTTATATCTACCCTGGGCGGGCCTTTCAGATCTTCCCATGATATTCCCAATCCTGGTCGACCCAGACCTGATTTCTCAGTCATTTTTAATGAAATTCACTGAAATTTTGAAACAACAACTAGTGGTATATTTTAACACATTCTTTAAAAAAAGACGAAAATTTTTTTGGAAGTTCCTCAAATATGAAAATTAGTAGTTTTGTGCGATGAAAAAATATAATTGCGGATATGTGACATGTACCTGATATTCAAGTATTATGTGTACATTGGGTTGATATAAGTAATGCAACTACCATTTTTCGTGCGGGCACTAAGTGGGTGCAGCACGAAATTTTCAAAATTTTTATTTTTTTTAAATAATCCATTTTATAATCTATATTTTATTTATAGGTTTTCCGTGTTTGTGAATGCAATGGTTATGAATTGGAGTTCATCCGAGTAACGAAACTGCAATTTTTCATGCGTGCACCAAAAGTACATAGGGCCTACAACACGAAATTTTCAAAATTTATTTTTTTGAAATATACATTGAATTATCTATATTCCCGCGATTTATAGGTTTTCTGCGATTGTAAATTCAGCGGGCACCAAAAGTGGGCGCAGCTCGAAATTTTCAAAATTATTTGTTTAGAAATATTAATTTTATGTAAATTACAATATAGCAATTACTAGAGAAGGGGGGGGTGGGGGGAGGGGGGGGGGGGGGCTGGACGCATATCCCTTCTCAGATAAATATAATTTCGGGCATAATAAAGTGACTTACTCTAAGCAGGATTGATACTGTAGTAAAGGGAAGGAAGGGTCAGGATTGATACTGTAGTAAAGGGAAGGAAGGGTCAGGGTTGATACTGTAGTAAAGGGAAGGAAGGGTCAGGGTTGAATGAACGCCAATGTAATAATTGCTGATGTTGACTAAAATAGTGTTGGTGATAATTTGGTAGGGGCCTATGGGTTTCCTTTTCTGCAGGATAGATTATTGATGGAGCTGCAAAGCTACAACTTCTAAATTGATTTGTTACCTGCCACATTATGTTTACATTGATATGCCCAGTGTTTGTCTGTGGAGGGAGACTGTAGTAGACTTACTACAGTACTTAACTACACCAACTAATATAATATTATGTTATCACCTCCACATGTTTGAAAATATTTATATAAAAGGCATTTGCGTTACTCGGATGAACTCCATTTCAATTCTATTGAATTCGCAATCACAGTAAACCTATAAATCGCGGGAATATATGTCAAATAATGTGAATTTCGAAACAATCAATTTTGAAAATTTCGTGTAGCACCCAATTTTGGTGCCCGCACGAAAAATACCTGTCAGGCCTCTGAACTAAACACTAGAAATATATATTATATTGTACTCAACTCCACATCCAAAAAAGTTATATAGAATAGGATTTTTGTAATTTCATCACCACTATGACACCAAAAAAGACTATCAAACACCAAAAATTTCGAAATATTGTGCAATTTTCGGAATTTTAGCCAAAAATTACAGTATAGTACTTATCAACAAATCCATAAAAGAAGATCATTTTTGAGAGATTTTAAAAGCGATTCTTTTGGTGCACGTTTGGTCAGTTCCAATCAGGAGAAAATGTTAATGTCATTTTTCCCGCGTTAGTTTTTTTGGGACACTTTCTCTATCTACTTCTTACTCAGTTAGTATTTTCATTCTGTTTGCTGAATTATGTAGATAATGATTTGAGTTATTATATTTGAATTATTCGATTTTTGGGTACCGGTACTTTTGCGAAGCGAAGAATGCCATAAATTTTTTTGAAAAAAAATGTCGAAATTATGACAACACAATTATTTTTCGCGGAATATTTATCTACATAATTCTCGAAACAGAACGAATATCGGTTGAGTAGCCTAGTTATAAAGTAGATAGAGAAAGTATAGAAAGGGAGAATAAGGATTGAAATAGTGATGTTCCAGAATAATTAAATTTGTAATTAAGCTGATTCAATGGGACAAGGAATAAAATTGACACTGACCTGTGAAGTACTGTATCATACAATTTTTAAATGTAACCAAAATTGCCTCACATATTAATGTCACTTATGCAAAAAATTTACACAATTAATTGCACTGCGCTGAGATTTTTCACAAATTAAAATTCCGATTGTTGCATCGATTATTATTATAAGTGTAATTTATTAATCTTAGTTTAAAAACCACAATAGTTTATGGAATAACAAGTCATTCCTTTTGGAATTTTAAGGGATTTTGAATTCGACAAATCTGATGGTCTGGGCTGGGCTGGGCTGGTCTGGTCTAGACTGGTCTGGGCTGGACTGGGCTGGGCTGGTCTGGGCTGGACTGGGCTGGGCTGGGCTGGGCTGGTCTAGACTGGTCTAGGCTGGGCTGGTCTAGGCTGGGCTGGTCTGGGCTGGACTGGGCTGGGCTGGTCTAGGCTGGGCTGGGCTGGGCTGGGCTGGGCTGGGCTGGGCTGGGCTGGGCTGGGCTGGGCTGGGCTGGGCTGGGCTGGGCTGGGCTGGGCTGGGCTGGGCTGGGCTGGGCTGGGCTGGGCTGGGCTGGTCTAGGCTGGTCTGGGCTGGTCTGGGCTGGACTGGGCTAGGCTGGTCTAGGCTGGTCTGGGCTGTGCTGGGCTGGTCTGGTCTAGGCTGGGCTGGGCTGGTCTAGGCTGGGCTGGGCTGGGCTGGGCTGGGCTGGTCTGGTCTAGGCTGGACTGGTCTAGGCTGGGCTGGGCTGGGCTGGTCTGGGCTGGGCTGGGCTGGGCTGGGCTGGGCTGGGCTGGGCTGGGCTGGGCTGGGCTGGGCTGGGCTGGGCTGGGCTGGGCTGGGCTGGGCTGGGCTGGGCTGGGCTGGGCTGGTCTGGTCTGGGCTGGGCTGGGCTGGGCTGGGCTGGATTGGATTAAATGTAGATAAATTGCCGTTGGTCTGGAAACTAAATTGGTAACTACAGTATATATAGAAGTGCGTAGTTGAGTCAATCGATAGTCATTTGGATTAAAGTTTGTTTCACAAAATTTGGACCAATTCTCTACCATAGTTTATTGTTTAGAAGTAAAATTCTTGTAGCTAAGGAATTATAAACATCAATTAAAGTGTCTGAATTATGAAATTAATATGAATTAAAGTGTCTAATATTCTCTCTGAAATTGTTCGTGTTCATCTCCTCTGTCCTACTTTACTTTTGTGTGCTGTGTAGCAGGGAAAGGATACGATACGATACGATACGAAAAAACAAGGAAATACGAAAAAACTATTTTTTTCGTATCGTATTTTATCTAAGAGTTGATAAAAATATGATAAAGTAACAAACCAGATTACCAGATTCGCACGGTTGGGGGCGCTGAATACGGCTTATGATCTCCAAAACGATAAGCTGCTACTTCAGAGAGGGAAATTCAAATTCGCCGCTAAAACGGACTTATTTATATTGCTAGTCATTATATTGTTATTATTATTTTAAGATAATTATAATAATTAAATAATCATTAATTATATTATAAATCATTACATTACATTGCATTACATTTTACTAATTTGGTATTGCAATTGAAAAATATAAATCAATCATGATTAATTTTGTAAAAAAAACTATAGATAAACCCACCACAGCACAAATAGCAGTTAAAAATAATTACAAAAGATAGTTAATTAAAGAAGAGGCTATGTAGATTAACTAATTGCTACATATAAGGTTTCTGTCCCGTTCTGTATTCTGGAACAGCCCCTTACCGTACTCAAAGGTAGCCAACATTATGGCGCAGGCGGGGGCCACCTTGGCCACTCGGGCGCCTAACCCGGTGTACAGAGACCGGGGGCCCTGCTCCAGCCACAGTCTACGCAACAGCACCCAGGTGGAGCCACTCGAGGGTTGGGCTACTCCCCGGAAGTCCATCTGTTGGTGCGTCTTTATCACGTCGAAAGGGTTAGTTAGTAAAGCCGCCACAGTGCCGCTGGACGCCCCGCTTACAATGTTTAGCGCCAAGTTAGTCGAGGAAACCCTGTGGATAGCCATGAGTTTAGCTTTAATCAACTCGTAGTTGAACCAAAGGAGTCCGCTAAATGGGACATCCCTGAGTAGAGATGGTCCTAAACCGCGGTACAGCGGTAACAGCTGCCCGCGTCGGAAGGAGTCAGTTAGGGAAGTCAATATGTGGGAGTAGGAAGGGCGGGAGGTAGACTGTATGGAAGTCCGAACGAGTTCCAATGGGGACATTAGGAAGACAGCGACCGCCCGAGAGCCCATCCCGCAGACGGGGGGGATCCACGGTTTATTAATAGTGCCCGCGGAGATGTCCCGACGGAAACCAGACCATTGCTTGAGTCTGTCGTTCAGCGTGTAGTAGACCACGGTCTGGGGCACCGCCATGATCAGGGTGGGGGAGAGCCCGCTCCACAGCGCCCGGGCGCCTTCTACCCTGGATATCGTGAGCAAGCCGTCCACGGTGCCCCGGAGGTGAGGCAGTTTACGTTTATACCAAGCCGTGCCGTTACTTCCGTTCAGACACACACACAGATGGTCCATGAGTCCGTTACAGTACAGAAAGCAGTCTCCTTTAGCCATCGGACGGACCTGGGCTTGTAAACGGATCTTTACAACGTCCAATGGGGTCATCAATAGGGCCGTTAATAAACCGCCCACTGACGATGAAATCATTAGTTGGTTTAACTTGGGAGGCGGTTCGGTCTCCATCACACTTCTGAACTACTTAGAATACAAAGAATTCGTTTAGTATTGTAGGCCTCTACGGTATGCCTACTGCCACTGTTATTATTACCCTAGGGTATTATGACTGTATGTTATACGCCGAATTGTTCGAACGAAACCGGGTTGGTCAATCTCTCAATCAACTATCTCATCATTTTATCAAACTCTAACAAACCAACATAGACTGCTGGGCTGCACTGCCATTGATATATACTGATATAGCTGTCAGATAGGGCATAGGGCTGTCTGGCTGTAGGGGGGGAAACTGGACGCAATAAAAATTCATCCCTCTCCTAGTCACCAGGCAGCCAGGGGACATTCGACGCAAATAACAGCTGATTATTCTCAAAAATAAAATTGTAACCTGTTCTGCTGTAATGTGCTCAGTTTATTGTTTTGGTAAAAAAAAACGTGCTACTGTCTGACTGTAACCTGCTCCTTTCCCTAAATTGAGAATTTAACATTGAGGGGGATATTAATTCGCCAAGGCGGGATTTGCGTCCAGTTCCCCCCCCCCCGTCTCATAGCTGTAGGCCTGTATAGTAGGCCCTACATATTATCTGAGTTGAGTACTGTGTAATGCAGTAGTGTAGTAGGCCTATACTGGTTGTAGTATCGGTCAGACGGTATTCCATAAAGACCTACCGGTACTCGCCTACAGCTATTTATAACTCATACAGACATCCATCGTTTTTGCTCCTCCAGAATCAAGCTCAAGCAATCTCTCTTAAAGCAGGGTCTTGATCACTTTGCTGCTTGGTCTAGGGCCTATATCTCTAATACCAGGTACTTTGGGGACCGTTTCTAATTGTCATTCTGCGTACCGGTACCTATTGCAGTATTGCTTGAGTGCCTGATTGTTTTTGGTTATAGAGCAGTAGAGTGACTACTGACAGTCTGACCATATGGTTTCCCTCAATTTGGTTTGAAAAGCCCGCCTCTGTAACCTGCTCCTTTCCCTCAATTGGTAAAGTGGCCGTTTATTGTTTTGGTTAGAAAAGCCTGGCAAAAGTAAAATTTCAAATTCTCGTTAAGACCCCCGAGATACTGTAATAATATACATTATACCTAACTATTTATAAAAATAGGCTCCAGTACATTTTCGTTTCCCATGTTTCAAACCCAGCCACTACAATGAGTAATAATAGAAGAATGTATAATAATGATAGTGCAAGATGTGGATTTTACAACAACGAGGAAATCTGGCTTTTGCGTACTGTTTTTTTAAACTGTTATACTTATTTTGAAATGAATCAAGCAAAAGCTGTTGACGTCAATCCTCAATCAACCTGCGTGGATAGACCCCGATGTGAGACAGGGATTACACCATCCAACTTCACGAACTAGTCGCCGGATTATTCCGAGTGGTGGTAATGCAAATCATAAAGAAAACAACGCATATTGGTTGGTTGGACATAATTTATTCCACTGTTGTTCTCTAAACTTATGTCCTCTTTCAGATGAGACAGATAAAAATTTAATAGCTCCAGTAGTTTTTAGATATGAGGAGTTCCTGGCCATACCATATCAGCACTTTTCGGAATTGATAAAATTACTCAATATACATCACCCATCAAAGACTTTGGTATAACCATAGGGCCTACTATGTTTTTTTTGGTGAGTCGAATTCATTATTAGTAATCGAAAGCGAAATTAGAATAAAATCTTCATTGTTTATTTTATAATAGACACTAAAAGAGTAAATAAAATAGTAGGTCATGGCTACATAATTGGGGCGAATTGACAAGAAACGTAAAAGTAGCTATAATAGAACCAATCAGATTCAAATATGAAAGTTAGAGTAGCGACCTACGATCATTGCATAAATTGAACTGGTAGAGACAAGCTAACGAAGTACAGTAGTTGACAAAACAATAATTCGGATTACAGCTTTCTCGAGTTAACCTTTCTCGGGTAAGCTGAGCTTCGTGCTGCGCGAAGGCCTCACGCACGTGTTCATTTTAATGTTAGTTATACTTTGAGCACCATTGAATCAATAGCCTACCAATACCATTACATAATAATATTTAATAATATAATAAAGACATAGGTTGTACAGTTAGTAGTACATAACAAGTACTACTTGCCTAACAACGCAGTTGGTCTACTGTACATACGGTAGGCCTACAGTAAGATATGCAATGTATAATTATACTGAACATACATACAGTATAACCTTTCACCAGCCCATATCACCGCTGCCTACAATTACTACAGAATTAACTATTACCAAAAAATAATGATGATAAGTCCAATCAATATTTGGCCTAGGCCAATCACTGTGTTCGCGCTTTTAGACCTTTGGCAGTTTAACCCGCCAAATTAGGATGTCTTCTAGATAATAAATCACTTTAGCCTATGACAAGTATTTAATTCACTACACTAGTCGAAACCAATCTGTGCGCGATCATTCACCCGCTGGATATACCCGGGAGATTGGGTTCGACGGCTTAATCTTATTGCTATGTAAGCTTAATGTATTATTCGACTGACAGTATTATATAATCTCTGACAATATTATTCACCTTCGGGAAATATTAACAGTTCCTTTAGGACGTGGCGCTCTATCTATACAAACAGAGTTATGACTTAAACTACTCACAACGATATGGCTTAGTTATAATTCACATATATGGCGCATTCTTTAGGAAATGCTTCGTTATCAGGCTCACTCATACACAATGCTGCACAATACTGCACACTGATCTGCCGATCTTCACTGATTTTAGTCACATATAAAAGGAACACGGACCGAATCATGTAGGGTCTATCAAATAACATTAGATTCACTTCAAACCACTTTAACATAAGTCACAATCGTTATATGTAACCTTTCTCTCTTACCTTCGGTATATCAAGAATATTGGGTTTTCGGGGTTATTTATCGTTATTCCAAATATAATAATTCATCAACCATATTATGAAGAACTGACAGTAAATAGCAGTAGAACAATATAAAGTATGCACAGGTTGTTTGATTAGGTATGGTATGTTATGTTGTGATAAATGCAGATAACGGATATATGTCCTTATAATTAAGCCTACTAGTGTAAGGCTAAAGCCGTTCTTCCTGGCTTAGAATCACCAACAACACTAAAAACTGATAAGAATAACTATAAGAATACCAGCTACCCTTATTCTACAAAGATCTCACCCACCACAGAGAATGAGCATACAGATAGGAAATTCAGTTCAGTAGATCTGTGATAGGTCAAAATCAAAACCAACTCAAATCCTATTGGCAGATACAGAAAGCAGGGCTATGGGGCAACGTGGCAATATCAGCCGTTAGCCGTCATCATGGTAGCGACACTGTTTTCAAGAGTATCGAGCTTTTACATCACGAAATTGCAGATTATGTCCTCTAAAGTACAAATACAGAAGAAATGGCTTTTATGTCCTCCAAAACACCAGTACAGCAAGGACACGGCCTTTTTATGCCTGGTAAACCAACCACAGAGTACTTTACGGGGATAATAACCTGCTAATTACACAAAAGCTTTTACACCGCTCCCAGAAAATGGGATTTAAGTCTATAAAATATAACAAATCACAGTTTCTAAAATATAAAGATACTCTAAACAGTTAGTCTTTCTTGCGCAGACGGCGTTTACGCAGTTTTTTGAGGCTAGCAAGAGTCCTTTTCTCTTTGGGGCGAGCCACTTTACTAGGAGGGCTATAAATCCTGGGTGAAGGGTGCAATATGATTGCATCAGAAGGTGTAGGATTATGGTCGGGGTATCCGCCGTTTCGATATGCTTCTCCTCGAGCTGATTTTCCTCCGCTCGTAGCTGGATACGTTCATCCAAAACTCTCGCAGAGAATAGGGTTTTCTAAGCTTGATATCTTCTTAGAGATTCGAGATTTCCCAATCGAACTGAGATAAGGCAAATTCGTTTATCGATTGGACTTACTGTTATAACTTACGTTTATCTGAACAAACGCAGGTTTCTTTTTTGATCTTTATAGAATAGCGTTTAACTCGTTTCGTACAACGCTCTCCTTCACCTTGATGAAGGGTTGTATCTCGTTAAACGGGAACGACCATACGGTTGGATAGTGATATTAGGTGTCCGCGTCACAATCCGGCTAGGTAAGATGGGCGGCTAGCTAGAAATCACTGTCGGAGTGTTACCGATTAATTGTTAGGGTAGCACTAGATCTTTGAACAGTGAATACAGTCCGCGAGGATCCGCGACACCACCAGGATCGCAGGTCTGAGGTCCGACTAAGGAATGAGGAGGTTTGACCGAGTATTCCGGGACTCTGATCGTAGGTTTACTCCAGGATCGTTCGAGCCGAGTGAGCATAGGTGATACGTCAAACAAGTTTCGCTCGAAACTCCAGTAAATATAACGAGCACAACTGTGTTTAACACAACGTTTCCGTGGATGTTTATGTCTTTCCGTTTATTAGTTGGGTCTAGGGCATTTATCATAATAATACCAAAGACGCACGTCTGGTAGGGGAAACGCGGGTGATATTTATTTGTTGTTACAATGCTTCTATCAAGAATTCCAAATATACGTTGGAGTTACCGCGTTTATTTGTTTCTTTAGTGTCTTTTCTTTCGAGTCGATTTCGAATAGAATTTTCGCATTCGAATTTCAGTTTATGGTTCCGACTCCGCTGGGCAGGATATATAGTCGACATAGTCCGTATTATGTAAATCGATAGGATGACCAGTAGTTAAGAAGACCATATACGTACCATTACGCTGCGTATATAGAGCAGCGAATTTTCTATAGTCCAACTCGCGCGAGCTGCTCTTGGGACATTGGCGGTTCGATATGACGACCATCGTCCTCCGCAGCAGTTGGACTAACGTCGCCGCGTATTAAGCTATCAACAAACGCTTGTAAAAGTAGAGTATATCGCTCCCCGATACTAAGACCATCTTCTATCAACTCCGTCATATCTGCTATATATGAGTTTATCCATATTATAATGAGTTTATATTTAGGCGAGCGGGCGTCGCTGCCTACCCCAATCAACCCCCGGACAGTACGAGATCCTCAGCGCCGATGTGTCGTCGCCGCTGTACTTTCGCCAACGACGTAGCCGCACAACGACAACGACAACCGGCACAAGTCACTCGACTGTCAGTCCCAAAGGCTTAGATACACCTCAGGTTCTTACTGGAGAGTTAGGGTTACTTTCACAATTGCGACTCGCTACTGTAAACACACCTTAGTAGTAACATTCGCCTATAAACTCACAAATACCACACACACAACTTGTCACAAATTACACACACTCGGGTCACTTGTCCGTTAGTCAATGCCTTCCAGAATGTCACTGTATTATTATGTATCCTTGGATACTATCAGTGCACTATTTATTCCCTATGCTATTCAATGGGACAAGCTTTCTATTGTTCTTTTAACTCAATTCTAATTCTAGCATGGTTGTTGCTATGGTGACATTATGTAAAGCTAGCGGTAGAATTAGGGTAATTCCAATGCATACAGATCTGGGATGTTATTTAATAGTAATTCTTTAATAGTCAATGTCCTGTTTTATACATGACTTTATGAATTTTATCGGCTATTGACTATGTTTGGGAGACCTTCGCACACTCATACGCATAATAAGATAAATCTCCGCTCCCTTGATCTATTAATTAATGGAATTTTGGGAATGTATAAATTGCGTAAAAATTGCAATTTATTAAATTCATTAAGAGGCATGAATTTAAATTCATTCCCTGAAATTTTATTATTTGATAATTAAATGGACATATTTTGAGTCTAGAACATGTCTGGGGACACAAGATCCTTAATTCTATGAAAATTGTCTTTTTAAGAATATCGGTAAATGCTACGATATCTTAATTGACTAGAATTGTTGAAGGATCTGAATTTTACAGATTTTGATTTATTAGATTTGCAAATATTAAATAATTAATATTTGAGATGGGCACCAGTTTATTCCAGAACTTGTCTGGGGACGTTAACCATTGATTCTAGAAATTTGTCTTTCAAGTATATCGGTGGGTGCCGCGATATCTTAATCGACTAGAATTACAGATGGTCAAAAGGTTTAATAGATTTATTTGCGTTTCACGCTACTGTTAGAGGGACATCACGCTACTATATGTATTATTTAATATACG
Source organism: Nemertoderma westbladi (assembly GCA_032718475.1). Classification (NCBI taxonomy): domain Eukaryota; kingdom Metazoa; phylum Xenacoelomorpha; order Nemertodermatida; family Nemertodermatidae; genus Nemertoderma; species Nemertoderma westbladi. The sequence continues at coordinate 22,031 of JAUCBJ010007668.1, forward strand.
GTATGAGAGCAATATCGCACGAAGCAATGTCAGTGTGAAGAGGCAAGTCGTTTCCAAGGTCTACCCAGAGCTTGGTTTAGCCGAGACACGAGGATCTGAACTTTGCATTCCTAATACTCTGCCTACCAATAATACTTAAATATAGTAGTGGCTTTATTGTACTTTAATAAGTACGGATATTTCATCTTACTGTAGTCACGTATTTATAATATGATACGGGCAGTAAGGAAAGAGAAAAAGAATTATTTCTCGCCGTCGCACTAAATATATAATATACGTAATTAAATAATAAACGCGAATATATAGTGCACTAATCTACTAAATAATCGCTAAATAATATTCTACTAAATTAAATAAAACGATTATAATAAAATTATATAGTAATACATACAGAAATATAAAAATAATAAAATAATATAAAATAATAGAGTCACACACCCACTCCATATGTTGTTACGTTATGGAGTCCCTAGATGTTTGAAGGATTAGGGAGGTGGTCGTGGGAAGAGAATCTTGCCTTCCACAGTTTCCGGAGAGTCCTCCATTCCCTTCCGGTAAACACAAACGACCGACTGGGTGATTGAGTCGCTGCATCCCGAATACAATTCCAGGTTTCCTCTTCGTCCTGGAATAGTGGCGATAGAAACATCGCTCTAGGTACACGACGGCCTTACAAAGCCGATTCCAGGAGCTATAGGGGTCCGTCGCTCCCTGCAGGAGAGGTGAGAGTCCCTGCGAGACGTCTGATGTTCCAGAGCTCCAATCGCTCTCTCTGATCTTCATGAAGGATCCACTCGCGGTGGGGAGGTCCAGATCCACGGCGTCGTCCCTGGCAATATGTAATACCGACAGATCTATCCCGGGTTCAAATAACTCCGATCCACCCGTCCGGGTTTTAGGTTTGACTTTCTCCACTCCCTTGGCTGGTCTAATCTCAGTCGGAGTAAGATGGGGAGGCCATTCATCCTCCTTACTCAGGAAGTCGGGTTCACCTAACCGGTCTGTAGTATCTGTCAGTTCTTGAGGAGTTGCTCCTCTGGAAGCGATGTCAGTTGGATTAAACTTCTTGGGGCAATATCTCCATTGATCTACATTGGAGCTAATATCGTCATTATCTGAGGAGTATGGTGTTCCCTCAGTTGGGTCGTCTCCCTCACTAGTATCATCTTCCCATTCACTCACCTGGCAGACGCGATCTTGAAGCAGTCTTTCTCTGAGCGTTCTTCGGGAAGGTCCAGTAAGGTACCAACCTACTCTAGTTCTTACCGCATAGGTCTGAAGTGGTTGCGGTTGAGCAGGTCGTTTCTCCAATGTCTCCAGCGCCTCGTGCGCGTTTTGACCGATTAATATTTGTACTCCAGGATAATCGGTGTCGAATCTAGGGATGTTAAGTTGTTGGGCATGATCATCTTCGTTCCAATTATAAGGTTCCACTTGGGTGGTAGCGAAGTTCTTTATTGCCACCATTTTGACTGACCTTATACTGTATTCTCCTAGTTTATCCTGTGGAGTGGACAACTCACCTATATAATAGTCGGCAGCTACAGTAGAATTCCAAACCTGCATGATCCCTGACATGTTTAGCTTGGTTCGGAACTTGGGTTGTCCAGCAAAGATGACTTCGGCTAGTTCTTTATCGATGAATGTTCCTGTGCTACCGGAGTCCAGGAGGGCGTTCACTATATAGCTCTTCTGAGGTCCGTGGACCCGTAACTGGACTACAGGAAATTCTCGGATTCCTATATTGGAAGTTGGCGCTTTCCAAGATGGTTGTTGATCAGAAGTAGTTAAGGTAAGGTCGCTGTCTGTGTCTTTCTCATGCATGAGTGCTCGATACACTGCGGTGGTGTTTATTAGGTAACAGGATTCGTTTTGGTCGGAGAACTCGTCCGTATAGAATCCTTCCATCTCAGATTGATCAGTGTCGTTCACATCACTGAATTGGACATGTAGTTCGGACTCACTTACCTGACTCGGGCTGTTTCGTTCGAATTCCGTGTGCAACAAGATATGATGTTTTGCGCCGCACTTTGCACACCTTGCGTCGGAGTAACAGGTTCGCCGTTGGTGTCCTCGTCTGAGGCAATTATAACACAACCGCTTATCCCACATGACTTCACGTCTATCCTTTAGTGATTTCCTCAGGAATTTATCACACGCATTTAAACGGTGGGGCCCGTCGCACAGCACACATTTCGGCTTGATGTTACTTACTTTAACCTGTGCTATGTGGTGCACACTTGTTCTTTCCTCGGGCTTTCTCACCTGAATTCTTTTAGGAGACGTAGGAGGGGTTTTTTGTACCGGTTCCCTTCTGTCATTGGGTCGAGACTTGGATTTACTTACCTGGTCTTTAGGCGTTTTATTGACGTAATAAGATCTTTCAGTGTCTTTCCCGCTGTCCTCTCCTTGAGAGGTTTGGCTTTCGCCGTCGTCTGTATAACACATTGGTGTTACCCTTCTCCTAGAAACGGGTTTCTCACTTACCTTGTTTTCCAATGTCTTCTCTCTGGACTGCCTTAGGAGCTGTAATTTCACTTCTCTATCTAAGAATGACATGAGATCAGTCATGGTAGGGTCTCGTCGTTGTTGTTCCATCATATATAACACTTTCTTATCCCAGCGTGTACCTACTCCACCCTTCGGTAAAGTAGATGCTAAGGCTCCTACAACCATAGAATTCTGGTATTCATGAGACTTACCTAACCAATCTAGTTGTCTACAGATCTCCTGAATCTCATCGGAAAACTCTATAATCCCGCTGCTAAGAAACTTTCGGGGCGCCATTAATTTCGCATATAAATACCTAGCTATGTTAGTCCTATTACCATACCTGATGTTTAGTGTATCCCAAACTTGTCTTAATCCATCTGGATGTCCAATAAATTTTAACGCCATTGACTTGGGAGATCCTTCCAAGCACTCGATGAGGAATCTAAGTTTCTCTCCATTAGATAGCACAGAGTTCTGTATGTTATCTTTGTAATATTCATTAAAAGGTAACCATTTCATCTCATCTCCATTGAACTTGACGATCTCTCCCACCTTTACCGCTTGCCGGGCTTCGGTTCTAGCCATTTGACGCGTAAAACTTTCTTGGGCCATCGTGTTATTTAATATCGAGTTATCGGTATATAAATTTCTCGGATTATGATCCGGTCTATAGGGAATATCATTATCAACAGGTTTATAATTACCCTTAATAGGGTTCACTATAGGAGTTTCTACTTCGCTAGCAGTATAGATGCGTGTAGGCTCCACACCTTGCGCATGTGTTACTTCAGACCTAACAGGTTGACACATTGTTACAGGGGGTGGTGATATACCCCTTTTTGTGTTCACTAATTTATCGCGCTCCACCGCGATACTTTGCTGCACTTCTTGCAACTCTAGTCTACTTTCCCTTACTGTGCCCTTAAATTGTTGAACAGTCTCCTGCATCTGCCCGAGCAGGAGATCCATCCCCCGCCGTCTCTCGTCCACCCATTCGACCGCCGAAGCGGGAGACATTCTTCAGACCTAACGGGTTGACACATTGTTACAGGGGGTGGTGGTATACCCCTTTGTAAACCCCTTTCTATACCCCCTTTAACTGTTGAACAGTCCCTTCTAACTCTCGGACCTGTTGGGAGGAGCGCCTTTGATTCTCCTCCATCTTTCCGAGGAGAATGTCCATCCCCCGCCGTCTCTCGTCCACCCAATCAACCGCCGAAACGGGATCCGCCAACGTTGTAGCGGGCGGACGAGGGACAATGGGCGACAAATCATGAATATTTCGCTCGGAGTCCAGAGCATGAACTGTCTCATGGGCTGTTCTGCTGGGCACAGGTAGCTTAGTGCTGTGCAACGGGAATTGAGAGGTAGGTTCAGGGAGTACAGGTGTCTCTACGACCGAAAGGGTAGCTTCGGGAACAGGCCTAATTATTTCAGGCTCATCTACTACAGTAGGGAGTCTCTCTATTGTAATTATTTGGTCTGTGGGTTCTGTACTCGCTAAGTTGGTGTTATTTAGTTGCCTTCTAACAGCTGGAGGCAAATCAGGCAATTTCTGACGGTGGAATGTTCTTTTACGTCTGCTTAGGCGAGATCGATTTCCTCCGCCTTCAGTGTCGGTGGTATCGCCTTCTTCAGATGATGTATAACCCTGTCTTTTGGGAGTAGATCGATTCATCATCTGCATATTACTAGCTGTTAACTGTCTACTGAAGTCGTCTTGCTTCTCTTGAAGACCCTCCAACTCCAGTTGGGCGATCTCTTCAGCCGCTCTCCGTTCTGCTTCCGCCACTTTTGCCTCTGCCGCTGCCGCTGCCGCTGCCGCTTTTCTTTCTGCTTCTGCAGCTACCACTGCTGCTTTCTTTCTGTCTTCTATACGTTTTTTCTTTACTTGTTCTTCTTGGACTCGTGTGATGCGGAGTTGTTCATCAAATTTAGCCTGATTCGCAGCCCTCATTTCCACATCGATGGCATCCAACACAAGCTTGGTTCCTTCACTATTAGGGCTAAGTCCCTCTAACCTTCTCCTCAACTCATCATCACCTAAAAAACGTTGATAGTCTGACAGATAGATGTCAATGGCATCCCTCTTATGCGGTTTCTCTGCCGTCGCTTCACTTTCCACTTGGGAAAAAGTAGCGTCTGTTGATTCTCCATGGGTTGATCGCTCCTCCAGCTGAGCTTTCCACTGAGCTGTTCCTTGAACCTGGAGACTCACCCGTTGAAACCAAGTCTTTACGGCAACTTGCAACGACGTGTCTTGCCTTCGTTTAGAAGCCTCCTCAAAGGCCGATAATATTAGCCTGATTCGTAGAATTCTTTCTCTAACTTGATAAAGCAGTTGTCCCTGCTCTTGAGGTCCTTGTGGTTGTTGAAACAGTTGTCCTTTTACTCGCTCCATAGAGCTGAAGAATCCCTGTGCGTATCCGGCTGCGGACCTCTTCCACACAGCTGGATCGATGGTTTCCTTGGCTACTCCCATCTGGTGTATGTCTTCCCAGGCAGCTTCTGATAAATCGAACGGGAGTCCGGGTCCGGGGAAGTTCCATTGCGACTCGACCATAGATTTCAGTTCTTCCTTTGTGTATCCCGCATAACTATCTTTAGTTGAGCGCTTACTTCTCGCCCAATCGATCTGGTGTTCTTCCACCGCGATCAATAGCCTAGTGAGTACGGCTGCAGGAAGAATGAGAAGGGGATCCGAATAAACCGCATCCGTCATCCTTGCTCCGCGCTCGGGTGTCAGTTCTACAGTATCCTCACTACTGGAGCTGTTGGGCCATTGAGAAGTAAGTTCTTGGCTCGCGGGTTGTTGCTGTTCTGCTGCTTCTTGGTCCCGCTTGACCTGAGCTCGAGTGCCTATGATAGACCTACGATGTTGGACCAGCCTAGGTTCTGTTATTACTACAGGAGGGATGACCTTCCTCACAGTGGGAGGTGAACTGAACTTACGACTAGACGGTTCTACGCCTCTATCTGAGTCGCAGATAGCTACATCTAATAAACTATCTGACAGGTTCTGTTTAGTGTCAGACATGTTGGTTTGCACAGTTGAATGCCTACTGCTATATTACAGTTTAAGCAAGTCTAGTAATTCAGAGTTAACTGCTAGCCTAGTAATTAATTACCGATACTGCTACTCAGGGCAGCGTGATATATATAATATATTAGAATACCGGTATGCTTATAGTATATATAACTATATAAGTATTATTACAGACTAGGTTTATCACAGAATACCGGTATAATTTTAGCACAAATATATATAAATATATAATAGGCCTATCGGGAATACCGGTATACAGCTTACAGTTTGTAGTATATATAATTCTGGACTAGAATTAATTACAAGTACCGGTATAATTTCAGCCTAAATTTATAGAAATAAAGATAATAGGCCTATCGTAAATACCGGTATATCAATTATTTTAAATAACTGAATTTCTGAATTTTAAGGTTACTTGGTTACCTTAACTTACTTTATTGCCGTTATTTAAGCAGTAGTCCAACTGATATTGAGACCTAATTGTTGTATGGCAGGCCTACTATTTATAAATCGTTTGAGTTGATTTATAATATATATATACCCGTTTTAATGGGCTTTAGTCAATGCTTGAAATAAATGTTATTATTTCTGGGGAGTAATCACTACACAAAGCGGTGCGCTTTCAGTGAAGTGTTACTTATAGGACACTAAAACAAATAATGCTAATTTACCTAAGTTACTTAATACTACAAATTACGTACGATTCGGGTTGAGATTACAATCTCTAAATAAACACAAAAATTTACAAAAACACAATATGAATTTTCAGGGTAATTTTACAAGAAGTCTACAAACCAGCCTAACAAAGGGTTAGAAATCTGGTTATTACAACAGACAGGGTACTACGGTATTTGAAAATAATAAGTAGTAGTAAATACACTGCGTTGTCCAGATAGGAAAATACCACCGCCTGACGACCTATAGCCGTATCGCTATAGGTTCTACGTTATGTATCACGGAGTGTTCCTACCTAGAAGTTAATAGAGCTAATCGAACGTGCCTATCAACCACTTTACAACACAAATATAATGCCTACACTAATTACTTTCGGAAAGCACTGTACACTAAACCCTAAATTAGGTACGAGTACTTGTACAACAGATAATCAGTAGTTAAATATACTTGAACAGCTAAAAGAACCACGGCATCTGCTGGAGTGACCGGTGCACAAAATCACCAGTCTTTACCTACGCCAAGCAGCCCGTGTAGTACCGGGGTTAATTTAACTATAGCGGTATGTATAACAAACACAATTATTGTAGGAACAAACTTGGGGAATGAATGTTGCGAATAATCGCATAAACTCTGAATAATAAATATTACGCTACGCGTACAAACTACTCAAACAAAATGCAGACCAAATACCGACAGACTACTATCAAGCCTAAACAAACTACGGTATATGCAGACTCCGAAATGATTAGGTAGTATGCGTTCTAACCCAGTAGTACGACTTATTCTTTAATTGGGGGTTTACCTTACAGCATTGGCTGCCCCTACTTCCTAACCGTTCTTTATCGGACAAGGGCTCTACACACACTACAATCCGTTCAGACCTAATAACAGCCAGATGAGGTAGAATAAAACGTCTGTCCTTATCTGATCTGATCTGACAGCATCTGATCCTATAACCAATCAGGAGAAAGAGATATAATATTTACCTAACTGTCTGTTAGGTAAATAGCCAATAGCTGAATAGGGGATCACGTTTCAGGTTGCCTGTTACGTATCAGTATCATCATATGAAGTAGCAGTACAGGCATATCAGTATGCATCTAAATGCACAAAGGCATGTTATTATATATTAAAAATGCGATATAGGATGAAGGATGGCGGGTATGAAAGTTGTGTGATTGTCCCAGCAAGATGGATAGTTTCAGATGTAAAAAACTTTCGTAGATTTAGTCTGTTACAGTAGTTGGTGTTGAAACATTCAACTTTTATTAAAAACAATACAGCATTTGCTGCAATATTTTTTTCGTAAATCTTTCTTGTTAATAGTTATCATTATTAATAGTTAAAGTTAATTATATTAATTATAATTAATATTATTAATTAAGTACGGTAATGATTCTTATTAATATATTACATTTAAAATATGTATGAAATTTAAGAATTTTATTAATTTTACTATTTATTAAAGAATATGGGAAGGTGGATGGGAATGTGGGAATTTATAAACACTTATTACCTTCCAATTGAAGGAAAAGAGCAGGTTACAGCGGCTGTAATTTCTAACCAAAACAATAAACGACGTTGTTACCTACTGTTCGCGCTTTCAGACCTTTGGCAGTTTAACCCGCCAAATTAGGATGTCTTCTAGATAATAAATCGCTTTTAGCCTCTGACAAGTATTTGATTCACTACACTAGTTGAAACCAATCTGTGCGCGATCATTCACCCGCTGGATATACCCGGGAGATTGACTTTGACGGCTTAATCTTATTGCTATGTAAGCCTAATGTATTATTCGACTGACAGTATTATATAATCTCTGACAATATTATTCACCTTCGGGGAATATTAACAGTTCCTTTTGGACGTGGCGCTCTATCTATATAAACAGAGCTATGACTTAAACTACATGCAACGATATGGCTTAGTTACAATTCACATATATGGCGCATTCTTTAGGAAATGCTTCGTTATCAGTCTCACTCATACACAATGCTGCACAATACTGCACACTGATCTGCCGATCTTCACTGATTTTAGTCACATATAAAAGGAACACAGACCGACTCATGTAGGGTCTATCAGATAACATTAGATTCACTTCAAACCACTTTAACATAAGTCACAATCGTTATATGTAACCTGTCTCTCTTACCTTCGGTATATCAAGAATATTGGGTTTTCGGGGTTATTTCTCGTTATTCCAAATATAATATTTCATCAACCATATAATGAATAACCGACAGTAAATAGCAGTATAACGTTATAAAAGTATGCACGACAAGACCAGCCAAGCATTGAGTAAGTTGTTAACCATTGAGTTACCCAGTGATAACGGATATATGTCCTTATAATTAAGCCTACTAGTGTTAGGCTAAAAGCAGAAAAGCACAAATATTCCAAAAGCCGTTCTTTCTTGGCTCAGGACTGAATGATAACACTGCCCATAAAGCATTGCGTGATTTCTAGGAAATTTCTGTACAAGAACAGTAAAAACGCTCTGATTGGTTGACTGAACTGAGAGGCACCGTAGAACAAAGAAAATCGACACGTATACAGCTCAGCTGTTAACCGTCGTCATAGTAACTACTGTTTCAAGAGGATCTAGCTATTTTGCGTCATAGAATTGCCATAGAATCACCAACCATGTCCCCCAAAGTACACATACGGAAGAAATAGCTCTTAGGTCCTCTAAAAAACACCGATACAGCAATAATACGGCCTCTTACGCCTACTAAACCAACTACAGAGTATTTTACGGGAAAAATAAGGAAAAATAACCGGGCAATTCCGCAAAAGCTTTTACACCTACAAATTGGGAAAGGAGCAGGTTACCGAGACAGAGTTTTCTAACCAAAACAATAAACGATTTTGTTACCTACCAATTGAGGGAAAGGAGAATATGTTACCGCGGCAGCTTGTTTACACAGTTACACCCGTCACCTTCTTACTAACCGTCCTACGGACTGATCAATAGATCATCCCCCTCAAAAAATAAAGGACATCGCGCACGCGCATAAAACACTTAATAAAGATAAATTTAATAAAAAATATCGACCGAAAAATGAAATCCTGGTATTCTTCACATGGGCGAAGAATACCAGACTTTCTGCCGTTTTATTTCACTTTGCAGTTACCCCTATGTGAAGAATACCAGGTTTTCACCAAAAACACAGGTTACAGAAGGGCTGAATATAACCAAAACAATAAACGAATTAGTACAGTATATGTGCAGGTTATAAGACATAAATAAGCTCTATAATACACTCAATAAAGATAAATTAAAAAAGAATTAAAATCTTCAAATATAAAATTCCAATAAAAGTCGACCGAAAAGTGAAATCCTGGTATTCTTCACATGGGCGGTATTCTTCACATGGACCGACACCAAAATTTGGCACCAGCCGCTAAAAACAAAGTTAAAATTTCTAGCTTATTTTATTTGAATTCCTTTTAGTTCGTTTCAGTTAGTCTTTTAGTTAGTATCGTTAGTTTCAGAGCGGGAAGTATTATATTGACACCCCCCCCCCCTGGTTTAAGGGGAATACCGGGGAAACTTCACATGCTGACATAGGCAGAAAGTCCAGTACTCATTTAGCTACCGTACCATTTAAGGATGCAAGGCAGAGATGCCTCGCTAAACCCTTCAAAACATTCGTGCCGAAACGAAAACTACCTTGGCCCCATGCCGGGGTTGAACCCACAACCTCCGAGAGATGTGAATTCAATATAACCACTACACCAAGGTGCGCTCTGAACCAAGATGGAACAAGTGTCAGATACCGTCAGATCAGATCAGATCAGATCAGATAAGGACAGACGTTTTAGCCATCCTACAGCCAGACAACTATCCAGCCTACAAATTATCTAAATAAATATTATACGCTACCCGTACAGACTTACACAAACAAAGTACAGACTAAACGATGGCAGACTACTCTCAAGCCTAAATAAACTACAGGACATGCAGACTCCGAAATGATTAGGTAGTATGCGTTCTAACCCAGTAGTACGACTTATTCTTTAGTTGGGGGTTTACCTTACAGCATTGGCTGCCCCTACTTCCTAACCGTTCTTTATCGGACAGGTGATCCACACACACTACAATCCGTTCAGACTTAACAGCAATCAGACAACAGCTCAGCCTACCAATTGTCTGTACAATCTGATCAGGCTTACACGCCTTCTGTTCAATACTGGCCTACAAATAAAATAAAACTGACAGAAATAAGTAAGCTCCAAAAGAAACAAGGGGTGTACAGTCCCTAATCTCTTAAACAGCCTACCGGTATGCAACAATCAAATCGAATAATACTAATGTACTTATACGGAAGTACCGGTTAGGACAGTTGGGCCTACGGACCTACAGAAGTACCGGTTCTGGCAGTTGGACCTACGGACCTACGGCAGTACCGGTTCTGGCAGTTGGGCCTACTGACCTACAGATGTACCGTTCAGGTTTACCGGTTGACCGGTACTTTCAACTTTATTGCTTACTGCAATAAAGAAGCAATATCCGTTATTGTTCGCGCTTTTAGACCTTTGGCAGTTTAACCCGCCAAATTAGGATGTCTTCTAGATAATAAATCACTTTAGCCTATGACAAGTATTTAATTCACTACACTAGTCGAAACCAATCTGTGCGCGATCATTCACCCGCTGGATATACCCGGGAGATTGGGTTCGACGGCTTAATCTTATTGCTATGTAAGCTTAATGTATTATTCGACTGACAGTATTATATAATCTCTGACAATATTATTCACCTTCGGGAAATATTAACAGTTCCTTTAGGACGTGGCGCTCTATCTATACAAACAGAGTTATGACTTAAACTACTCACAACGATATGGCTTAGTTATAATTCACATATATGGCGCATTCTTTAGGAAATGCTTCGTTATCAGGCTCACTCATACACAATGCTGCACAATACTGCACACTGATCTGCCGATCTTCACTGATTTTAGTCACATATAAAAGGAACACGGACCGAATCATGTAGGGTCTATCAAATAACATTAGATTCACTTCAAACCACTTTAACATAAGTCACAATCGTTATATGTAACCTTTCTCTCTTACCTTCGGTATATCAAGAATATTGGGTTTTCGGGGTTATTTATCGTTATTCCAAATATAATAATTCATCAACCATATTATGAAGAACTGACAGTAAATAGCAGTATAACAATATAAAGTATGCACAGGTTGTTTGATTAGGTATGGTGTGTTATGTTGTGATAAATGCAGATAACGGATATATGTCCTTATAATTAAGCCTACTAGTGTAAGGCTAAAGCCGTTCTTCCTGGCTTAGAATCACCAACAACACTAAAAACTGATAAGAATAACTATAAGAATACCAGCTACCCTTATTCTACAAAGATCTCACCCACCACAGAGAATGAGCATACAGATAGGAAATTCAGTTCAGTAGATCTGTGATAGGTCAAAATCAAAACCAACTCAAATCCTATTGGCAGATACAGAAAGCAGGGCTATGGGGCAACGTGGCAATATCAGCCGTTAGCCGTCGTCATGGTAGCGACACTGTTTTCAAGAGTATCGAGCTTTTACGTCACGAAATTGCAGATTATGTCCTCTAAAGTACAAATACAGAAGAAATGGCTTTTATGTCCTCCAAAACACCAGTACAGCAAGGACACGGCCTTTTTATGCCTGGTAAACCAACCACAGAGTACTTTACGGGGATAATAACCTGCTAATTACGCAAAAGCTTTTACACACTGTTGGGTTTCCGGCGTTGGTTTCAACAACTTCCTTTGTTGTGTCGACTATCTTTGGTGTGGTGGTTCTGTCACGAATCCACTCAACCTCCGAAGCCGCAGGACACTGGCCTTGGCAGCATAGCGACTGGCAACCTTCTTCTATTCCGAATAAATCCGCTTGGAGTGTGTTTCTGAGACTGCTTGTCTTATCGTTAAACCTCCGCTTTGAATAACTTTTCCACAATTTTCTTCACTCAACTCCAAACAAGGATATACGCAACCCGTTTGTATGGTTTCAAAGATAAGTTCGACATTATCTTCTGTATAGGCTGTAAATCGAACCAATAGTGCATTGCACTCCGTGCAGTTTTCCTTGTCTTCCCATTGGTTGGTTGTCAACCAACCATTAGTCTCGAATAAGTATTCTATCCTCTCTTGGTGTTTCTTTTGAAGTTCTTCGTCTTCGGAATAGAATCTCCAGGTTTCGGTTACTGGGCAAGTATAATATGAATGTGAACAAGGAAATGAGATCACCATCGAGACAATCACAAGAATTGTCTTTAAAGATCTCATATCCGTTTCATAGTCTCTGCCAATGCCAATGCAAACAATATTAATACGTCAGTGATAGTCTGAAAGCTTTATTCAACTTCCAATAATAAATTATTTAATGAGTTGTCGAATAAGCCAGGTTCCATTAATAGTATATATAATTAATAATTAACGTATAATACGTTTTCGAATTTTAAATACCATGAGATTACAACATATTGCAAATAGGGTTGTAGGGTATGGTTGACACAATTGAGTCTTCTTATTACATTACATTCTCAGCAACAATATTCTAAGAAATGTGATCTTAGACTTCATTATTACAAAATTCTATTTTTCTATAATTTCCTGGTTTGGTCGCTTTGATTTGATACTGTAGTATATCCCATTGTCTATGACAGTATTATGTATACTATATGACAGTATTATGTATACTATATGACAGTATTAAATATCCCAAACAAGCCTGTCTGTAAGATATTACAGAACTAGTAGTCCAGCAAAAGTTTAGAAAGAATCTCAAGTTTGGTAAACAAAACGAACGAACGCAACGAGTTTACAGTGGATACGAGTATCCATCTGCCATAAATCACCAGTTACACTCACAGGTTCGGTTATAAAGGTCGTTAGTTTAGGGAAATTATTTTAAGACAAAACAGGACGAGCGCAACGAGGCTAATGAAGGAGAAGAGTATTGTAAAACTAAAAATGTCATACTTAACTTAAATAGCCCTAGTTAGAAGGTTTACAAATGACAGTTAAAGTGTGTAAGGGCAAACTGAAATGGATCTCTGTTTCTACAAGTAGTTTATCACAAACTGATAGCATCGCCTTCACTCATATAATTTTTAGGATTTTAGGAAATACAGTATTCGTATATCTAAAGAGATTCGTATAATGTACTTTCTAATATAGGCTCTCGTGCTGCGCGAAGGCCCCGTGAACGTGTAATACAGCTTTCACTACAGTAGGTGAACAGTTTAGGCCTAGCATCAACTCATATATCGAGTCACTAATTTATACAAGCCAACTTCATTTTATTTTGTTTTTCAATAGAATATAATATTAATATGAAATAACAAATACTGTGTATTAAATTTCAGTATATTGGAAAAATACAGTGGAATTCATAAATATTGCCAACAAAGTAATGAAAAATTCAAAATAATTCTAAAATTTTGTATAAAATCTCAATAGAGTGGATTGCAACTTATATTCAAACTAAGGCAACTCCTTTCAGTGTGAAAACCTCGTAGTCCAACACGGTGAAGTTGTAATCTCCCATAAGTATATTAGATGAAGTCCCCATGTAGGTGTGTGGGTAGTTGGAGTACGATTCACTGTTCGAGTTACAGTTGTCCGCTATAGCTAAGTCTGCACCGGCACCGAATACAGGCCCAAATCTGTGTAGCGAGATAATGAAATGTGATTTAGGGCCTAATATAAAAAAAAAATGTACCATTACAGAGTGGAGTGCATAGTGTTTCTAATTTTTACTTACCTAACATGGTCGCTTGGCAATATGGTGCGAGTGTATTATTGTTCAAACCCGCCAGACGCAGAAGTCTTTAATCGCTCCGGAAACTATGCACTTTACAGTTTAACGATGCTCTCAAGTCCAATATCTCTATGTCGCAGTCGGTAAAGGAGATTCATTGGCAGACTCAACATGACTATGGAGATTGCCGTAGCACAATGTTGTGAACAGATGATCATATCGGCTATTGTAATGGCCGGCTAGCTTTAAACTGTGGGATTGTAGGGTAGAACTGGGTTTTGGCAAAGTGTACTCATCAGTAAGAGTCTAGCTAAGTTTCTTAGTCTCATAGGATCTCACTGGTCTGATTTCCAGATGTTGAACAAATGGTTGGTGGCTTCTTTCACTCTCACTACATGGCTATATAAGCAGCCTTATGTAAATATCCATCCAATCTTCTTAAATAAATATGTTATATTTTAAATATACATGTCCGATTGTATTTATGAAATCAAATTTTAAAAAATCACTGATACTAATTTATTATAAATTTGTAAATTTGTAACTTTTTAACTTACCTAGGGTGATGACACACTGCGTGTTTGTGATTTTTAACAGGGAACTTTGTGGGAGGAATACAATCGCCGTTGATTAAACTGAAAATAAAACTCGCTTTGGAGGCCATGTATTTCCCGCGAACAGATGTTTGATTCGTCCACGGAATGTCTGAAAACCCGCCACAAATATTCCCATTCGCACCCTAGAAAGTGATAATTGGTAAGAAGAAGCAGCAAATTGAATAAATAAGATAGATACAATAAAGTAACTGGGGATTGAGTGCTGAGCTACTATACCAGAGATAAATAGCCACAACAACAACAATAATTAATTTATTTTAGAGGCTCTGTCCCTTAAGGGATAGGAGTAGCGCCCACCCCTACCCTCTTGTAGCAGCTATCGAAAGAGGAGCCTT
>JAUCBJ010007669.1:0-40372 GCA_032718475.1 Nemertoderma westbladi
ACTAAACACAAGTCCAGAGGTCAGCCGGTTCCCTAGCTGCCTAGTGCTACCACTACCACCTGACCACCCCAGCACTCCCACCCATCTGACCATTTTAACTAAATATTAATAAATATAAATAAGTCCATGAAGTCAGTAGGCCCTACAGCAGTAAGTACAGGCATTAATTAAATCAACAATTACCGATCTGTCGATAGCAGATAGTGCAGTAGTGGACAGACAGCTCAGCTGGTAGAGAATAGTGCAATATGCCATCAAAACCTAAACCAACTCTAGTTGATTCCAATAAAACAGACAATCTGTTAACGGAGGCGGATCTCAGCAACAAGGACAGCGTATGTCCAGAAGATGTACTCCGACTCACTGGACCCACCGCCGACTACCTTTGCGACATCAACGCGAACGTCTACAAGATCGATTTTACCCGTTTCAAGATCCGCGATATGGATTCCGGTTTGGTTCTATTCGAGATATCGAAACCCGCCAAGGATTCCTCTACGGAGATCGCGGATGAACCTCCGAACTCGGGGCGTTACGTCCGGTACCAGTTCACCTCGCAATTCCTCCGCCTCAAACACATCGGCGCCACAGTCGAGTTCTCCGTTGGAGATATGCCTGTTAGTAACTTCCGTATGATTGAACGACACTTCTTCAGGGATAAACCTCTGAAAACCTTCGATTTTAACTTCGGTTTCTGCATCCCCAACAGTCGGAACAGCTGCGAACACATCTACGATTTGCCGCAGCTTGACGCTGAAACTGAACGTGATATGATTGAAAGCCCATTCGAGACTAAATCCGACAGTTTTTATTTTGTAGATGATATTCTTATAATGCATAACAAGGCAGACTACTCTTACAATGGGGCATCTTGACAAAATTCTGGATAGGCGGAGACTATTGATTCAATCTAAATTAGTAAATTCAACATTTCTCCATTTATCTAACACATTAAACGAGCAAAAATACAACTGTTGCCTCCTGTGAGTCTTTCACTTCGCCTAGCTGTTAGAATAACATGCCCGATGATATAACCTGGACATTTTCTTTCATTGTTAATTAACATAATTAATTCGCCAGTATGGGAAAGGGAAATTAATTCTCCGAGGATTTACCAAGATCGTCTCCACTCGCCCTGTCTCATAAGTTTACTTATTTTACAGTAATTTGTAACGCAACCTTTTCTCAATTGAGTAAAGTGTTTCTGTATAATATAGCCTACATAAAAAAATTGTAGGAAAAAAACCATAATATAATATTTTGATGTAATATTATTCCGGCTTTAGTGTAGGTCTGTCTGTCAATATTTAAACAAAATTTATGTTAATTTAATATAAAAATGTGACGTTAACTTATTATATTTATATGTTAATGATATAAATGTTTGTTTATTGTTTAGAGTATGGTACAGTAGTATGCTGTAAGTTATACACATTCCATTGCATATTTATTATTGTGTGCTGTGGTACATTCTGGTTTCTATAATTAATTTCCACAGCAGAATAAATATCATTCGGTCTATAAATGACTAGAGGATATTTTTAATTGCAGTGCAGCAGTACTTAGTGTATTTTTATTTATAGAGTGCCAGTTACTATAGCCACTAGCCAGTTTAGTACCGGTAGGTAGTAAGTATATTGTATTATAAGTTTAATATGGTACTGGTCTGGTACAGAAGATAAAGTCGTTTATAAATTAATTAATAAATAATATTTCATATTTATTATTGTAATTAAATATAATTGATGCCATTTAGTTAATTTCAATCTGTTGTATTGCAATATAGTGATATTTTCATTTACATGGACTGCCCACCAAATTATTACACTTCGACTACAGTAAAATACATTATTGTGAATTTTACCTTACTATTATTATAAAAGAAACATTTATAATGGTTATTATTATTATTAAGCCTTTACAAATCGCCATTGTTTGTTTTCGCACCCTTAGCCGTGTTGTTGCTCTTATTTTTGAATTATTCTTATTGTTTCCTAAAACCTCGTTGAGTCGTTATCCCAATCTTTAAAATATAACATTAAATCGGTTCACAACATCAGTGCCTAAATATTCAGTATACGTACGGAACATTAATAGGTTATTGTTTTAGCTTAGTAGTTGTAGTTTGTTAAAATCAAATATTCACGGTGTCAAACCAAATGTTATATACTTGTTTCGTAAATTGAGAAATGGCAAATTTTATTGGAAGGATTTTATTATAAACCGCCACGTTGTTGATAATGAAATGCCATAAATTCACAGTGTCATCCACCCGACACCCACATCCTTATCAAATTCGTACTTAGATTATAATTCCAGGCGATTTTTAGTTTATATTATTTTTGTTTCCCATACTGTATGTTATTCGCACATATACATACGTCATCATGTATACACCATGACACCATGTCCCGAAGTGTCGTATAATCCAGGGGCATTGTGTATAATTGATGTTTTTCGCTAAATTTTGTATCTTTTATCCGTTACGAGTTGAATTATGGTGGATCTAATGTATTAGGACATAACTAATTATTATACATAGCTGAAGAACGAGGCATTGTACATTATATCGTAATTATGATAAACTATCAGCTTCTTCTATAGCAGCTGGCGTGTGAAAACTGAAGGGGTGAAGTGAAAACGCATTGCAGTCTTGGTACAAAGCTCATGGGGGGCGAGCCACGAAGTGAGCGAAGCCTTAGCATATGGGCGCCATTGGCGAGTTCTCTGTCGTCGTAAATTTTTGATCGCTAATTAACTCGGTTATTCCTTGATGAGGCCAGTATTGGTTGACAGGAGATACGCAATGCGTATCCCATTGCGCCTCATAATAGCCTCTCGTCAACAAGTCAACCCCGCCGGCTAGCGGCACTGGCTGTTTCAGCTGACGGGGCTCTGTCGAAAAACGCGTCCCTGATGGAGTAAGGGCCCTCTTTTGAGGAGCAATATTATTATTGCCGCGGATCTGCTTCTACTCTAGGCCAGACCTAGCCAGAAGTAGAATCCTCACCAACCATCATGAATCTGACACACTTCCTCCCCCGCCCCAATGATGCAGAGGCAGACCAACAGCACACCTCTTCAACTCTACAGACGTCGGAGAGTAAATATCACGCATTATAGAATACAGGATAAGTTTGATCAAGCAATGCAACGAAACCTGTAAGTTAGAAAATGCATGGTCCCAATATTCGCAAAATAATTACAAAGTCCTACATTTATTTTGCATGAGATACTAACAACGCGTCACTAACCACAACAAACGTACTGTATAGTACAGTAGCCTGTCGTATTCGCCCAAATACGGCAGTATAACTCTGGGTTCAGAGAACGTGCACATATTGACAGGCGGCAATCCCCTGATACAGTACCAAGCATGTGTTTGATATAAATATTAGATTTCTACTTCCATAACAATTCTCATTGATTCCGCAGGTCAATGTTATAATTAAAACAGTCAATTTGATATATTCTTCCGATTCCATAGGTGGCTTACACACCAACTCCCATCCTACAGCCCTATTTATCCCAATCCATCAATTTTTGTCACAGGTGGTCTGAGGATACTACATTATACAAAATGAGTTTTCCATCCTGATAACTCTGTTTAATTAGACAATGTTTATAATAATAACTTCACCTCGATCCATATTCCATAAAGCATCAAACAGTCTTGCAATGTAATAAATCTGCCCAATAACTCATTGAACCGGAAGGACGCCCCTGGCTGACAACATAAATCAAAGCTAAAGTAAACATTATCTCCCCTTCACAAACTTATGTCTTCAATTTACTACCCAGAGACAGTCAGTAGTCCCAGGCTATACAAAATTAGTTACCTCGGAGCCAGCAGCTGGCTGCAGAGTGTTGCATACAGATAAAAATCCTGTACTATAACATTGCCTTTCTTTTCAATTCTTTGTTACATTCTCTCTTTTTGTGTAGTATCACAACACTTTAGTTCACAACTAATTTATTGCAGATAGATTATATAACATTCGATTTTCATTTTATTTGCACAGAAGCCTCCGGGAAATCGCGCAATGCATTATGGTCTTTGTTTACCTTTTTTCCTGAGCCCAGAACATCGGCTTTGGAATTATTCTGGGTAAGTAATTAATATAATCAGATGGGGTGGGGGGGGGGGGGGGGGGGTAGGAATAATATAACAATAGGGATGAATACAGTATAATTAAAAACAAACCAAGACTATACTATACAATATCCACAAGACTTGAAGCAGCCCCCAAGTATACCGTAAAAACTCTTAACCCAGTGGCCCCCTACTGTAAGAAATGTACATACGCCAAATGTCAATATGTGCGCCGCCTCGTCGGATTCCGAGTGGCCCACATCCGCTCAGGTGTGCCCACTGCGTAGGCTAATGAAGGAGAAGAATATTGTAAAACTAAAAATGTCATACTTAACTTAAATAGCCCGAGATAGAAGGTTTACAAATGTCAGTTAAGTATGTAAGGGCAAACTGAAATGGATCTCTGCTTTACAACTAGTTTATCACAAACTGATAGCATCAGCTTCACTCATATATATTTTGGGAAAGACGGTTTTCTTATATCTAATAGAGATTAGTATAATGTACTCTCTAACATAGGCTCTCGCCTATACGAACGTGTATTACTTACGAAAGAGAACATGGTCTATCTGTTAGTGATATACTGTATCATCTATGTTGGATATTGGGTAGGATACACACGAAATAGTATGTATAATAGTAGTATAGTATAGTACTACCCAAACGGGGTGTGAAAGGGTCTTATACAGTAACATCAAGAGTGACAAACTACTGTATTAGGTAAGGCAGATTTTGGATGAACTTAACGGTGCAATTGTAGGTAGCTAATTGTTGTCATTGTTTCAGTAGTATACATGGGGGGGGGGGGGGGGGGGGGGGGATCTTGGTTGAGGTTTACGGAATTGGTATTGGTTTAATGGTGCTCAAAGTAAAACATTAAAATTAAAATGAACAATTAATTAACACAATTAAATAACACAAATAGATGACACATATAGATGACATTACATACATACAGTACATTGACAGGACATAGATTTGCAGTATTAATTTGGTGCTATAAAATGCTATTATTTCTAAAGTTATTATTAAGATACATTGCGCACCGGGGATAGCGTCTTAAGGCGAACCTTGCTTCCTAGAGGGTCCCCGCTGTCTGTTCCAGAGATAAAAGTACAGTATTTACAATATGAGATTACGTTTACATAAATAGACAATAAAATAATGTATTTACATTTCTTGCATAAACTACGGTAATAAAATGGTGGTGCTTAAAAATCTTAAAAATCAGATGCGATTTTTAGGTTCGAGCCGTTCGACGTCCAATTTAAAAAATATAATTCTTGAATAAAATAATAATTAAACCTTGAAGCTATAAAAGTATCAAATAAAATCAATATTCATACAGTACTGTAGTGTATGAATATTTACATTTCTAGCATAAAATAATAAACAATTAGGGCCACGGACTGAAATATAATATACAATTTATTCAGTGAATGCATGAATTAATGCACTGAATGAATGCAATCAATTTTTAGGTCGTGTAAAGGTCATTTTGTCTGTGAAATAGTCTACAGTATTCATTTATATAATTTTTTAAAAACACATTTAACACCAGTTGCAGTCAGTCCATCGCCCCATCGTCCGGCCTATATCAATATAATATAACTGGTTTTTGGAAAAACAGCATCCTCAAGAACAGTCAACCAGACAACCGATTCACCATCTACCGACTCAGCTAACCCGTGACAAACCGTATCGAAGTGGTGATACCGATCGACTCTGAGTTGGCAGATGCGGCGGAAGGTCTACGAGAACGTCGAAACTCTTCTCGAGGTTGCGGGAAAAATTTTCTTCCTTCTATTCCAATCAACCTTCTACCGACCCAGCCGACTCATTACCTTACTACTTTACCTTATTACCCTACTTACTATTGCGAACCAATCAGCAATAATATACTCAACATTCCGCTATCTACCAATTGTTATTTCGTTATTCATTATTGTTAGCTCACTATTGCCACTATAGGTATCGGTATTGTCAATCAATCATCATTTTAGTCAATCATTTCGTTATTTTGTTACTTCGTTATTCATTATTGTTAGCTCACTATTGCCACTATAGTTATCGGTATTGTCAATCAACCATCATTTTAGTCAATCATTTCGTTATCCACCAATGGTTATTTCGTTTTCTACTATTGTTAGCCCGCTATTGATTCTGAGTCTATCTAATTAATTATCCATCTTTTACTGTTTGTTACCTAATGTTATCCACCAATTGTTATTTCGTTTTTTACTATTGTTAGCCCGCTATTGATTCTGAGTATCTATTAACTATTCATTTTCTACTATTTGTTACCTAATGCGTATCTTGATTATCGTATCATTGCATTATTACAGTGTCGCTAATCTTTTGTCTACTTAATTCCTATTTGTCAAGTACCATTTATCCCCTTTCTTATGTCTATTCAATTCATAGTACCGTACAACCAAAATCAGCCCCTGACATGGATGACAACAGTGCCATTTGCCTCTCCGAAAGCATCCTCAAGCACGATCTGCCTCACAGATCCGCCAAATCCTTCTCCCTAGCTGGCGTCTCCCTCTCCGAAGATGATATTGCTTCCCTGAACGCCAAAGGTTGGCTCACCGACAATATCATTGAAGCGGTAGCCCAATACCACATCAATATCCACCATGCCAGAGATCGAGCGAAGTTTTTCACCACCCATTTCCTTATCAGGTTCCATTCAAGTGGCTTTCAAGGAGTTATAAACTGGACCAAGCCAAATTTACTCCATATGGAACACCTGCTCTTCCCCATCCGCGTTGGGGGAAACCACTGGACGCTTGCTATCCTATCTTTGCATCCACCCACACTCCAAAATTTCGATTCACTGGGGGCCATGGCGATGCAGCCATCGAAATATCAAGTCATGGTTTCTTCTCGAATGCCACTGTCGCAACTCTCCCTGCTCCACCATTACCATCAAACCACATCTCAAACGAGTTCAATTCAACAATCACCAGTGTGGTGTGTATGTCTCAAGGTTCATCGAGCTCTGTCTAGAGGGTTCATTAGGTCTCACCCAGATCAATGATGGCACCATCCAGCCCTACAGAGCACATCTCCCGCACCTTGTCTCCAGGAACTCAACCTGCATCCCTCTACTCTCTCCGCCCAGACCAACTCAACTCACTGCCGAATCACCCAGCTTCCACCACACCGAGCCCGACTTTGTAACTGGTCCCACCACCAATTCGCCACTCCAGCCATTTGGCCAATCGATAGGCGAACCCGTAGTCCCTTCCTTTTTTGCTTGCAAGACCTGGAACCTGGCACTAAACACGGCACCACCAGCGATACTCACTGCAGCCAGTCATCCGATCATACCACCGCCAATTTACACTACTCTCAGCAATCTGGCCAACCGGCCGCTGAATCGTCCACCATTTCATCTAGCTTTTTTTCTTTTTCTTTTTCTTTCATCATTTCATCAGGATCCAGACACAGTGCTTGTGCAAGATTCCACCACTGAATTACCCAGTAACCAGTCTCCCGACATAACCACCACCTATGCACCACCTTGCCAGTCTTCCAATCAATCAACCGACGAACCAGCCCAAACTACTTCCAGTTGGCAAGAACTATGCCCCATCTGCAACACACCTTTTCGCCGCAAATGGCTGGCTCACTGTAAGTCTTTCCTTGTCAAATCCCATGGTGCTTGTGCCGGGCTAACGAAAAATAACTTTGAGCAAGACCCAAACATGTCTGAGAACTGGCTCTGCAAGACATGTCGTCATGTCCCCACATCACCCATCCCCCCCCCACCCTTCGGTATTCCATGTCTTTTCTCTCACCAAGACCCTTCCACGCATCCCCCAAGGTGCCTGATCAAATGCGTCATCCATTTACGCGAGTCTATGTGAATCAGTGGTCCGGGAGAATACCCCACGAACATGGCTTAATCTTTTGGCTTTCCCCTACAGCCTCAGGATCCCACAATCAACGTCCAAGAAGCGTAGAGCCACTAAACCATCAAACCAACAATCCCTAACAACCAAGGTCAAAATCCAGCTTGTTGAGTATGTTGAGTTGACCAACGACCCAACCCATCCAGTGTTGCTGGAACCCAGGAAAACCCACCAACGGGCATCTACCAACTCGCCCAAATCCGTTGATGAAAAACTCTGTAAGCTCATCTCGACGAAGATAGAAGAAGGGAATGTTTGCGCCTGTCGGGGTTAGTGACCGCTATGGGTCATATGGGTAAAACTGTGAGGACCTGGCGAATATATCTCCCTGTAGATAATACACCAGGCGAGTAGCGGCCCACTGGTTGGATCTCCAGCACCCAGCACAACTGCCCGATGTGCAGTGCAGCAGCCTAAAGTCAGCGCAGGGTCACTGGTTCACGCGCACGAATTGTGAGGATGGAGTAGTCCCTGAGTCCAGGGCAGGGGGTGTTTGACTGTCAGACTGTCTGGCCGAAGGTTGCTGAAACAGTGATATCTGGGGGTGTTTTTGGTTCAAACTCTTACAGCGGGCTGCTAGGGATCTGGCTATGGGGCTGAGTATGTGAAAATTGCAGAGTGGTTCATTGTATAAAAATGTATCTATAATATAATCAATCGCTGTCAATAAGCAGAATAAGCCTAGAAACTAATGTCCCACATTTACATTTACAAACATAACAATATTGAAAATAACAGAAAGGTGACTTACCGGCATTTAATAATCTGCACAATGAAAACCCAGCACAACAGACCAGAGGGACACGGCTTCCAAAGTTTGTAATTGATTAGATTCTCCAAACTGCTCACGCTGACAAAGAGATAACAGCACCATTGAACAACAGAACTGCATTTGAATATAATTCGTGCGTGCGTGAGCGCGTGCATGAGCGCGTGCGGTAACCAAATTAAGTGACCGGAACGCTATGACTGTAGGCCTTAGATGGCCAAAGTACTGCACTGCTAAATCGATGACAGCACACACCGACAAGCTAGCTACCTACATACTGACAACGTGAATTAATGACACCTGAGAAATAGAGTGTACTATACTTATGGGAGCTACTCTGTACAGAGGTCAACCTGTTGTATGAAGTGTAACATTAAACTAAGTATAAACCCCTGCTATTGGCTCGGCTATTAATTATCGAGTTTGTTACGCACCGGAACCAAAGCTAAAGGCTACCTCTAATCAGAGCAAATATAATCGCACAATAATATTATGGGCCTAAGATTTCGTTGCTAAGTAGATATCACCAGTAAATATAAATGGAATGCATATTAGTTCGCGAAAAGCTTATTGGAGAGAGGATGGACAATACAGTCAGTGCACCCTAAAAAATATTTTTTTGAAAAAAATTTTTTTTTATAAACCCAAAGATACAACATCAAAGGATAACTGCACTTCCCTAAGCTATTTTCAAACTAAATCATTGAACACTTAACTCACCTTAATCAACTCATTTTACACCTAACTTGTCATTCTACTGAATCACCGCATTATTTTACTGCTGTTATTAATTGTTGTTATATTAATGGATATTGTTGTTATATTTGGAGAATACCGATAAATAATCATAAAACCCCCAATCTTCTTGATTACTGAAGGTAAGAGGAACAGGTTTACCGGTAGCAACTGCGACTTACATTATATTGGTTTTGTGTGAATTAAATGCTATTTCATAATCCCTACGTATGTCAGTTGCGATCCTCCTTATATATGATCAAATTCAGTGATGGTCGGCAGATTAGTGCGAAGTAGTGTGAAGTCGTGTGAAGTAGTGTGAAGGATAATAAAGCATCTCCTAAAGAATGCGCTATTTACGAAACTCTGTGGCCATCTAGTTGTGATTAGTATAAGTCATAACTCTGTTTTTATACTTAAAGCGCCACGTCCTAAAGGAACTGTTAATATTTCCCCAAAAGTAAATATATTTGTCAGAGATTATATAGTAACGATCAATCGAATAATACAGTAGGTCTACACTGCAATAACTCTCAAGGAATCCGAATCCAGTCTCCCAAAACCGTGGGTGAAAGGTCGTGCACAGACTGGCTTCGGCTGAAGTAACTTCAGTACTACACTAAGTAATTGATATAGGCTAAAGTCGATTTATAAACAAGAGGACAACTAAAATTGGCAGGTTAAACTGCTAAAGGTCTAAAAGCGCGAACAGTTTCAAAGAGTCAGAAAAGGCGACATTTACGTACTGAGTATGCAGGGCACAAGTAATAACAACTTGAGTGATCAAATGAAATGCAGTTATAAGCAATATAAAGCAGGCACTGAGTGTGTGATTTCAGTCTATTGAGGGTAGCTCAGAATGCCATTAGTTCACAGTTAGGTATCATATCCATAACGTAAAGGAGGCCGGTGTGTGCGAGTGGGGTAGTAAGTTACCGCAGGTAGTGGTTGTGACGCAGGAGGCTCCATAGTGGAGATAACACCAGGGGTGCCAAGGGCGGGTAGATCGCGGGGTGCTCCACGGCATGGAGGCAATGGTAAATCATCGTCACTGGACTCCGATGCATCACAGGGGGGTCGGAGCACGCCCTATATTGAGGCACGAGATAGCACTCGGAGCGTGGGACGCGATACGTTTGGGCCCGGAGTTGGGTGCCAATAAACTTTCGAACATTCAGCCAGCTGTCGGAGAGAAGAGGACACAATGTAACGTGGTCGGCTATGAAGTTTCGAACCATTGCCGTACAGGTGGAATAAGTCACCAACTTGTATAGGGACGTGTGGCTGCAATGTTGAAGGGAGACAACACTTTGACTTGGTGCTGGCTGAATGATTATCAGCGCGGTTGCATTGTTGACGGCGGATGAGTGCAGCATCATCCAGAGGCAGTTGGTCACCAGTAAATTGGTTGCGTTGGTGTAGGATTTCGCGAGCTGATAGGCCACTGTGACGGAGGCGCCGGTTGAGATTAGCAATAGCAATTGCAAGGGCAACGCTGGAGCAGGGACCACCAGAAGGATGTAAACAGAGGAGTTCACCTTCAAGTTCGCGAATACCGTGTTCAGCCACGGAGTTCTTATTTGGGTTCTTTGGGAGTCCTATTTCTAGACTAGTTTGGTGGGAGAGGAGGATGTCGTCATTGCAGAGTGCCTTAAATCCAGAGCCAGGATCAACGTGAACCACAGCAGATGGGCTGCTGAGGGGTACCAGGCCAACGCAGAGCGCGATAAGTGCATCACGGAGGGTCAACTGGGTCTCATTGGGGATGATAGTAGCGGCAGAAAAGGAAGATACTGTTTCACGGATGAAGAGGACGCGTAGACGGTGCTGGGCAAGGACATCGGCAGCGAGGGAGATGCCGATGACGGTTGGGGGCTCCTCTGATGACTGCGCAATGGTACGTGGGGGTGCAGTCTTAAGAGAAACGCACTGGGGGCTTGCGTCAACACATGCAGTTACTGCAGCACCAAGTTCTAGGGTCCAGAAGGAACGGTCAAGGACCTTACGTAACTGAGCCTTAGGAGGGTGCTGAAGCTCCAAATGGAGTGAGGTTACTAATCCGTGTATGGCGGAATGTGGTACCACGATGAGATCGCGTGGGGAAGATAATGCAATGCGACGGCGGACGACAATGAGGCCGTCGCTGGCAATGGAAGCACAACCAAGGTATCGTTTGACGTCCCGACAGCAGTGGGTATCTTTCTTTGATGGTCGTGTACCCTGTTGTAAATGGGCTCGAGTGCGCCAGATCACGGCACATTCAGCTTGTGTGGCAAGCCACACACTGCGGGTGGCATACAGGGGTTTGGTTTCGTCAGGAGGGATAGGAAGGGTCTGTATGAGGGGTCACTGACATAACTCGTCAACAAATGCACATACCTGGCATGATCGGTTGGGACAGGTAGGAGTGTGTCGGCTCTGGAAGTCAGCTGGCAGGTTATGTTTGCTTTGGATGTGCGATACTGTGATGCTGTATTGACTCAGTGTAGCAAGAAACGTGGTGAGTCGAGGGCTCATTGATTAGGCACTGCGCGAGAGTTTATTATAGGCTTGAACACAGGGTTTATTGACTGTAACAACACAGGCAGGTATGGTAGACTGTGTTATGTAGGGGACAAAATGGTGTACGGAAGCTGCGATTGCAAGGGCTTCTATCTCACATGGTAGCCAAGACTGCTGATGTTGACACAACTTGGCTGAAAAATACCCAGCAACATGTAGTTTGGAGTCACGTTTAGCATATAAGACTGAACCAATGCTGGAAGTATTTGATGCGGCATCAGTTACGATGAACAGCTCATCGGATGGTCGGGGGATAACTATCAAATGACAATCCTTAAGGCCGGCTGGTGCACGACGGAATGCCGTGGATGTGGAGTTTGTCCAAGAGACAGGGTCAAGGGTTTTATCAGTGAGGAGTGACTCGAGAGGGCCAATGAGGGCAGAGCAATGTGGTAACACTCGTGACAGAACTTTGTATGAGCCAATAAAGGAGCGCAATGCCCAGACTGTAGTAGGGGATGAGCACATAGCGAGGGCAGAAACAACATGGGGTGATGCAGAAAGTAAACCCTGAGTCCACTTCCAGCCAAGGATGGTAGTGGATGAAGGACATATGACTGTCTTGCGGGCAGACAGCCGCAGATCACATCGCTCCGGAGCTGTCAACATATTATCAAAATTAGTAGCAAGGTCGCCCGTGGTATCGCCACCACAGTAAAGATCGTCGGCGATTTTAGTGACTCCACCATGCACAAGGAGATCACCGAGGACACGTGACATGAGCTCCTCTAGAGCTGTCTCGGAGCCAGGCATGCCCATAGCTGACCTCAGGTAGACACAGACACCACGGAAGGGGGTGACGATACCACAAAACTTGTATGAGTCCTTGTGCAAAGGTATCTGATAGAATGCGCTTGTTAAGTCGGTTTTAAAAATATATTTATATCGACCGAGGGAAGAGAGAGTTGAATTAACATCGGGTAGTAAGGATGGCTGGGGTTTCGCATATTTGGCGACTACATTAAATGCAGTGACTAGGCAGGTGCCTGCATTAGGTTTAGCAATGAGGAATGATGGGCTGAGATATTCCACATTGGCGCTAGCTCGTTCAGGGGTTGTGAAGACCCCAAGGCTCTCTAACTCATCGAACCGCTCTTGAAGTTCAACTAACCGGTTGCGTCCATACTGAGGGACGCGGCCCTTTCGCTGGGGAGGTAGTGTGGGACCCATATTAACTGTTGCTTCAAAGGGGCTGGCTGCTCCATTATATCCAGGGTATACATGAGAAAAGACGATTGCATGGTGGTCGATTATCGATGAGAACCGTCCTCGTTCTGATGGTGTAAGTATGTTGTCGGGATCGAGTTGGATATCAGAGGTCGCGGGTGGTTGATTAGGGGTGATGGAGCCGGAACCAGTGTGTGGAGTTATAGGAGCGATGATGAGCTCCGACTCAGAGGGTTCACGAACAGGTGTAATGCAGGCAATGTGAGAATGGCGTGGGACCATAATTGGATCTGGTGACTGGTTATAGAGGTCGAACTATAGAGGCGGAACTTAAAGTGCAGTTTGCCACGGGCAAGGTCGAAGTGGGTTTCTCCGCAGACATGTAGAGTGGATGATCCATCAGCGAGAGATGGTAGTTGTGATGTGTGCGAGTGATTCACGGATCAAGTCAGCTTCAGCTCCGCAATTGAGAAGGATAACTAACAGTCAGGACCAGTAGTTGGCATGGAGGATGAGTGAATGGATGACTGATACGCGGCGTGAAGAAGGATGGGTATAGTCATCATTGGTAACTTCCTCGGAATCATTGATGATGATGATATTGGCGAAACCATTACTGACTTCAGCTTCATCCTGAATGTCAACAATGTTGGTGCGGACTAGGAAGCGGCGGTCCTGTTCCAGAAGGAACTGGCATGTGCTCAAAAAGTGGCCACCTCGGTACGCTTAGCCTGTGAGCACAGTGGGCAAACTTTAATTGGGCGAGGAGTGGATCGACTCGGGGTTGGCCGGTTAACAGGGCGGCGTGGCGGGTACCTCGAGGTTGTAGTACGGAAAGTGCGCACATCAGAGGCAGTGTTCAACTCCTCCATAAGGGATGGGAGAGGGCCTGGCTGATTTCCGGTTTAATGGTTGCCAGAGTACGGTTCCGGAGTTCGGTTCCGTACTGCTGCTGAACCAAGCGGGGAAGGTCTGGGTGGAGGAGACGCAGCCAGGTTAATGTGAGGAGATTCTCCAAGGAGGGCGACATTTCTTCGTCGTGGGCAATGGCTGCACCCATGTGTTGAATACCACAATCGCATGTGAGCAGGTTGTCATCTACGAAGGCTGCGAGGCGTTGGTATAAGTCCTCTGGGCGTTCTTCGTGTTCTTGGGATATGGTGGCAAAGTCGAGGAAGTGGGACCCGGATGACTGGAAGCCAAAGTGGGCGCAAAGGGCTTGCCACACAAATTGTAAGGAGGTGGCGGAACGGACAATAGCCGCACAAGAAATTACTGGTGCGTAGTTGGCTATTTGCCCAAGCATAAGCTCCAAGGCTGCGACCTGCTGGACTGCGGTACGACGGCGAGCGGCGGGTACGTCGCCTGGGTCGTCTATGAGACCACGTGTAGGCGCTGCTCGGGAGGCTGGTTGGTAGCCATTGGAGAGTTGTTGTTGAAAAACGTGCAAATTCGGGATCTAAGGCTAGGCTGTATCGAAGAGTCTGTCGCCAGGCCTCAAATGAAGTCAGGGTCTCTAACTTAGTTAATGGTTGGAGGCGCGGCGTTTTGAAGGTAGCCAGCATAAGTAGGCTAGGTGTACTTCTGTTGTGGGCCTAGGTGCTGGATAGGTTTATAAACTCATGTGAATGGGGTGTGGGAATAATCACAAATGCTGCCACCACGCCAAAGTGGTGAGAAGTAGGGTGTATGGTGTAGATACAGGTAAACACCTCTAGTAATATCCAGCGGGTATCGATATAATATAATACAGCAATAAGCAGTATATAGTAATATGCACGAACAGGGGCAATACAATCAGGCCGTACAATAGGTAGGGTAAGGCAAGGCTAACCAGGCAGGTTAAAGCAGCTACCGGTCAGCCGGTAGGTGTCAGCCGGTAGGTGTCAGCCGGTAGGTGTCAGCCGGTAGGTGTCAGCCGGTAGGTGTCAGCCGGTTATAGTAAGACTGTAAGGCCTGGTCAAGCGCTACCCCCCAGAGCAGGTACATACTAAAAGGTAGAACGATCTATAACGGGCTATAACGATCTTTATAACGGGCAATAATAACGGGCTATAATTTCCTATAAACAGGCTATAACCACCTATAATGTGAAAATTATATATACCTATAATGAAAATTTACATTAAAAAAACGCCCCTTGGGTGTGTTTAACTTTTGGATTAACACGGTGGTCTGAAAAATCCCGCAGGTTAAAAATTAGGGTAGGCCTATCTGCGCCTAATTGATACTGGTAAGTTTTTTTTATTGGCCTATATTGCTCACATTCCTGTATTCTATATCGACCAGAAGCTGACAGCGGATATACTGTAGCAGGATGGAGGATAGACAGAGAGATGAGAGACCTCTCCTCTGCTGCACTGTCTGAAAGTCAGATAATGCAGTAGTGGCATGCTAACTAATGCAGTAATGACTGATTTCGTGATACCACAAAGATGAAAAGCATTATGGACTAAAAAACCAAATTGCGTAATTAAATTACTGACTAGGATAATAAATCCATTCTAAAATAGGTTTTTTTATTGTTTTATTGTAAATTTTCAGATTATAGCTCGTTATAGGTGGTTATAGCTTGTTATGGGGAAGTTATAGCCCGTTATAGATCGTTCTACCTTTTAGTACGTACCCCCAGAGCAGCCTGTGATCCGACTGACTGAATGATCGGCTACCGGTAGGTGTGATACAGTCTGGTTTGGTTGGTCACTGCTAAGGGGAACTCTCGTTAGGTCCCAGTCTCGGGGCTGTGGGAAACACAACTCTAGACCCAAGGTCTGGCGCAATGCATTGCATAGTAGGCGGCGTGTATTGCAGTCTAGTGCACCCGAAAATCGCCACATGAATTTTAACCGTGAATTGCCCTTCTTTATTATTGTCGCAACCATTGATTCTCGGATTAGAATTTTATCCAGTACCGAGGTAGTTGGGGGAATTGCCCCATAAGCCCTTACACTTACCCAGTAGCCCTGATTATAAAGTTCGAATCCGACACCACGCTGATGAGACCCAGTAAGGTCGAAACGCGTATGTGGTTTGGAGAGATATATGAGATATAAAAAATTACACGAATCCTAAATTTGCACACTACCGGGTTTAAAAGTTATTTTCGGTAAAATATACTTACATTCGAGGTTAAGACCCCTAGATCAGTTCCTATAATATTGTAATACACGCCGATGTGAAGAATACATGGTTTTCACATTTCGAAATCTTCGAAAGAAATTTAAATATGAAGAATTTGTTATTTTTTTTAATTTCTCCTTATTAAGTGTTTTATAGCGCTTATGTCTGTCTTATAACCTGTACATATACTAATTCGTTTATTGTTTTGGTTAGTTTCAGCCCTTCTGTAACCTGGGTTTTTAGTGACAAACTTGTTTCAGCCCTTCTGTAACCTGGGTTTTTAGTGACAAACTTGCTAAATGGAAAGTGAAATATAACATCAAAAAGACTTAAAATCGAATTAGTTTGTGTTATAAAGGACTAAGTCGCAATTCTAAATGAAATATGCATATTTTATAATTTATATACATATATACATATTTTATCATATGGCCATTTCGTGTATTAAAACACGTCTTCAGTGATATAAATATAGGCCTACATCTATGATATACAGTAATACAGTACTATATATAATTCACTTCAAATTCAAACGGAAAGTCTGGTGTACTTTTAACTTCTCTTGGATCTTAAAGTTTAGTATATCGTTCTTGTATAATTTAACCACATCAGATGCCCTATTTATTGTACAGAAAGTGCAACAGGCTTTATTTTCCCCTTTACTGAGCGAGCTTAGAGTTATGTAGTGAGCGGCGAAAAGGATGATGAAACATTTTGTTCACTGTACCGTGTTGTAAATACTGTACAGGACAGGTTAAAATGAAATGGGTTAAAATATATACAGGGGCATATATTTGTTGAGCAATAGCATTATAAATAAATTTATGATTCATCTTTTCTGAACATATAAAAAAGCAACTAAGGTACCTACAGTAAGCAATTAAATACAGTAGTAGGCATATTTGAAGATTCCATTAGGCGAAGTTCAGTATCGATAGTATTCATACTGTAGCAACGATTATTGATTAATGTCACATTATTTGATATCGTAATATTACTGTTTGATGTCAAACTCATATGATATTTGCTACAGCAATAGAGATCACCATTATAATGACACAACCGTTCATCGTGGTCCCTGCACTAGGTGCGGTAGTTGTTTTTGATGACTCAGTGGTTTTTGAAGACTCAGTGGTTGACGACACCTCCTCCCCCTCCTTAGGTACCTCAGCTACCTTTTCGTCCCCTTTCGTCTTGGATTCATCTTTATCTGTTTTCTCATCACCAGTTTTTGTATCACCTGTTCATTCCAAATGAAAATATAGTGTTCATATAAGAAAGACCATTTTAGCGTTATAACTACATAATTTGTAAAGAGAGCAAATAGGACAGAAAAATTGTTACCTATTCCATAAAATTATGTGTAGAAGTTGTTTTATATTTGTAGTTATTATAAAATTGTGAATTTAATTTATTAAGACTACTATAATTGTAGGCCTATGCTTATTATAACTTTTTGTTGGGTACAGCTTTTGCAAAGTCGGCAATGACGTCCAGGTGGGATCGAACTGGTGACCTCCTTTGCAAAAGCTGTGCCCAACAAAAAGCTATAATGATGTGAAACCACTCATCCACCCATAACATCAATAATATATTATAACCTTTTGCTGCACTGTCAATTTCAGCATCATCTGCTTTTGGAGTATCCGCGCAGAATACTTGGTAAACCCCAAACAAAATCACGATAAGTAAACAAATTTTCATTTTTATTTTTTTAATATACAGTAAAAAATTGTTCTGCAAATCTTTTCACTGACGTAAACAATAATGTAGTGATAATATAGTCAATAACTGTAGTGACTAATGTGTATCAAATGCGTTAGCCTCTATGGGCTTATGTTTGCAATATTTATTGTCATTCAATATTTAATTAAAGATGGCACCTGTTGTCTAACTTTTTCCATCTATGAGTTGGATTATATTCCTGGGAATAAGAATCCAGACATCAACATTAGAGTGCGGTACCGGTAATTATGCAGCAACCACCTGTTAACATTGTATCTAGAATATGCAGTACAGTAGGCCTACATGACGTATTGCAGTACCTCATGACTCGTAATATAGGGCGTGATGCAAATATAATGCAATACTGCCACCATATACAGTCCCAATCCCAATAAACATTAACTTGGTCATTTTGGCGGCCAAAACGACCAAAATGGCCAAATATAAATTGCGGCATTCATGAAAGGAACTTCTGAGGCAAGTTGGCTTGTCAATCACAGCCAGTGAATAGAGGCTGAGTGTAAGTAAAGCCCAGGATGTTGGCAGATAGAAAAAGGCTTCGATTTCGGACATTCCCTCCCCAACCCCCCCCCCCCCCCCCCCCGGGACAGTTGCGTTCGAGGAGGACACTACTGTTTTATATTTCGCACGTTTATTTTTCATTTTGTAAGGTAAACGGACCGCTTGTATCTAGACAAGTTGTACAGTATCCAATTTCCCTTTCTTAGCTCAGAAATTTATATTTTGCATCCCGATTTTACATTTTATATCCACGTTTTATTTATGGATTTCATCAATTCAATTACACTGTATTGTTTGCTAATCTTTAAACAATTAATTAGATGACCTATATATTCCATCCCCCGAATGATATACTGTTTTGTTTACTAGAGTTATAATAATTATGTAATAGTTTTAATAATGAGTATTATTATCTAATTGTTTTCTTCAAATTGAAGCAGATGGGGTTGACTATTATTGATGCAATCAAAATTTATACCTCTCCAGGGGAAAATCGACATGCGTCGACCTGTATTCTATGTTCAGCATTACACATTGATAAACTAATTAAATTTCCTGGTTACTTGCAAATATTTTAAATAGGATTTTGTTGAATTATATAATATTATAGTAATTGTTATATTAATTTGGGAGAGAGGGGTGGAAACTGGACGCAAATCCAACCTTGGCAAATCAATGTTAAATTCTCAATTCAGGGAAAGGAGCAGGTTACAATGGCACGTTATTTTAACCAAAACAATAAACTAAGCACAATAGAATAGGTTACAGTTTTATTTGTTAGAATTATCAGCTGTTATTTAGGTAAAGCTCTATTGTAGGCTGTGGCTCTGTTTAAGCTTAGCTGAGCCAAGACGACAGACATTAGGATGGGAACACGAACACACCATATTATCCTTCCCCTATTCATTTCAATGGTAGCCAGCTTGTCTTTCCCGCACTGGGGGTAGACCATTGCCATTGGTTAGCTGTATGCTATTGTAATACAAAGAGAGCGGCAGAATAAAGAGAAATATGCCGACCTCACTAATAATGGGCTGGTCCCACAGGTCGCTTTAAGGTAGGTGGTACAGTTTCAAGGGCGCGAGTCCCTAGTCGCTCGCCCATAGTCTGTCATGGAGTTCCTGTATTAGTTTCAGACACTTTCACTCAGTATCCTAGTGTCCAGGAAGTTGGGAGTTGAGTGTGGGTGGGTGGATTGGTGGCCCCCACGCAACACCGCAGTGTCGGGTGACTACAAAACAAAGATCAACGACCCAAATAATAAGGACCTGTACAAATACAAAACACATGTGTTAACTTTCGTTTATTGTTTTGGTTCCCCAACACGCCTCTGTAACCTGCTTCTTTACTAACCTGCTCCTTTAAATGGCAATGTGACCTCACGCTCTCTGGCAATGGGACCTAAAGCTCTTTGGAACCTAACGCTCTTTGGGACGTAACGCGACTTTACCTCTTTGTTTTGTACAGGTCACAATGTACCATTGGGATCTAGGACACTTCCCCCACGGACACTTGCCCCCCGGACACTTCCCCCTCCAGTTAAAGTGTTAAAATTAATCTGGGCGCATCAAAGCAATAAACAAAAGTTAAAGATGGTTACAGGACAAATTGTATCTAGACTAGTTTTTTCAAAATTATAAAAGAAACATTTTTATAGTCAAATTTTGTTTGTTTTTCTTTTAATTCCT
Organism: Nemertoderma westbladi; assembly: GCA_032718475.1. Taxonomy (NCBI): domain Eukaryota; kingdom Metazoa; phylum Xenacoelomorpha; order Nemertodermatida; family Nemertodermatidae; genus Nemertoderma; species Nemertoderma westbladi. The sequence goes on from JAUCBJ010007669.1 coordinate 20,305, forward strand.
TTAATTCTTTTAATTTCTTTTAATTGGGGGCTGCCGCCCCCAAACCCCCGCTTCTTTTGTTGGGGGCTGCCTTCCCCAAACCCCCGCTTCTTTTGTTGGGGCTACCGCCCCCAAACCCCCGCTTCTATTCTTGGGGGCTGCCGCCCCCAAACCCCAGCTTCTTTTCTTGGGGGTTATCGCCCCCAAACCCCGGCATTTCACTGAGTGCCCGTGGTGAAAGACTTAAGACCACTTTGAAATAATTAATTCATGTTTGTATCATCAGATAATAAATTGACTAAGCCTAAAGTAGGAGCTGTATTGAATGTTAACCAATTTAATATATAAATTACTACAATATTATATAATTCAACAAAATCCTATTAAAAATATTGCAAGTAACCAGGAAATTTAATATGTAGTGTGTATAATTAGGAGCCCGCTTGGCTTAGGAGCCCGCTTGACAGCGGGATACTTTCTGTAAAAATCTCAGGATACATTACACTGACTGACTGACTGACATACTGACTGATAATTATCTAGGTTAAGGCACTTCCTGCCTGGCGATTTTGATGAAATTTTGCAAGTACATTGCTTTGGTGGTTCATAATCGCGTTACAAAATTTCAGATCGATTCTATGTGTGGTATTCGATATATTTAGTTTTTTGACATTGTTTTGTCGCGAAATTAAAAGCAATGGTAAAATAACAGCTGGTGTTCATGATGAAATATGGCTTAATATGTTATACACAGTCATAGAAAAACGTGTTGGTTGCCAAGTTTTACTAGTAGGCTATAAGGAAAGGCAATGTTTACTCACACATAAGCTGTTGGTTTCTAATGTATTACCCCATAAGCTGATTGCTCTCCCAGTGCTTCCTAAGGGTATATCTACAATAAGGTTACTCACTCTGCTATGTTAGGGGGTGGATCAGGAGAATGAATTTTAGTTACACAAAGCAGTGTGTTGTGTCCTATTGCAGTCGATACTCACTGTGGATTGCAAAATGTTTTATAGTTGACCTACACTATAATACAGTAGTTGCATATATTTAAGGAGCCCGCTCAGGCCTACCGCCTAAGGAGTACCTATATTACATCTTCACATAGAATTCACTGGGAAGAGATATTCCGCTTGACGACGGGGTAATACCTATAGAAGGAAACTAAATTTGTTATTTGGCTCTATTCGTTGTTATTTATCTGGTTGTGCATCATGGGCATTTTTTATAAATATTCGGTAATCGCATCTTATATCTTGTAAACGTTCTTGATAATGAAATTATTTGCTTCATATTATATTTTTGTTAGTGGTAGCTAAGTTGCATTTTTTATTATGTGGGGCGAGCCACAAAGTCAGCTAGCCTCACGCCTTGCAGTTTAGACAATTTTAGTTTACTTACTGCTGACTGACATAGTTCTTTGTAATAGTCTTGGCTAGGATTTTTCCCCCGGGCTCCTTCCAGCCAGCTTGCTGGCTTTCTAGTATATATATCAATATGTAATGCTGAACACAGAATACAGGTCGACGCATGTCGATTTTACCATGGAGAGGTATAATTTTGATTGCAACAATAATATTCATCCCCAGCATCTGCTACAATTTGAAGAAGACTATTACATAATAATACCTATAATTAAAACAATTAATTATTATAATTCTATAGTTAATAAAAACAGTATATCATTCCGGGGATGGAATTTATAGGTCATCTAATATAATTAATTGTTTAAAGATTAGCAAACAATACGATGTAATTGCATTGATAAAACCCATAAATAAAACTTGGATATAAAATGTAAAATCGGGATGCAAAAGATCACTTTCTGAGCTACGAAAGGAAAATTGGATACAACTTATCTGGATACAAGCGGTCCGTTTACCTTACAAAATGAAAAATACGAATGTGCGAAGTTAAGAACAGTCGGGGGGGAAGTGTCCGTGGGGGGGGGGGGGGGGGAGTGTCTGGGGGGGAAGTGTCCGGGGGGGAACTGTCCGGGGGGGAAGTGTCCGGGGGGGAAGTGTCCGAACACCGTACCATTGCTATTTAAAGGCGCAGGTTAGTAAAGGTGCAAGTTACAGAGGCGTGACAGGGGATTCAAAACAATTATTAACGAAAGTTAACACATGAGTAGTAGGAGAAGAAGTGTCCCCACCATAGTCCTCCCTCTCTTGGGCTATGGGCATTCCATTCGGAGGCCTTTAAAAAATGCCAAATTCCGGTGCTAAATTGCGGTGCGCGCCATATGTCACCATCGGCAGTTGCCATCAACCAATTGTAGCGTAGCCTAACCTCGCGATGCCCGCCTTACTCGACTACTGACTAACTAACCCTAATGTTATTCACCTTTTCGCCATGTTACCACCACCACCGCCATGCTACCACCACTGTATACTGTATATGGTGACGACAACGACGACGTGGCCATCTACACGCATCACTCATATACCCTCCCTCGATATTATATATTATATTATATCGATTGCCAACTCCTCGACTGCTGTCGCCAAACCAACAAACCAACCAACCAGCCAGTATGATACATGAAATTCCGCCACGCATCAACTACACGTTCTCACATTTCCATAGTAGTTACTCATCCTAACCGATCCCTCAGCATCTGTGCCATATTGAAAGGCTACTACTAACATTATACTGTGCGTTTTTATTATAATTATTGATTAGTATTACACACAACCCTATGTTTCATATTATTTCACGTATTTCCTATCCACGCAACCATTCATCCACATTGCAACCCATCTCTTTTCTTATTCGTCGATGATTATGCCACATCCCATCTCTTCTACGTTGATCATGCCACATCCACATCACGTATTCAGAAACTTATATATAACTGAATGTTTTTGTTAAAATTCATCACTTGTAATCTTCATGGTAATATATTGATACCATATCTAATTTTTTGTTCTCACTCTGAAATTGTGTTATTTCCTTAATAATTTCTTCATTATCTTACTCGTTGTATATTCATTGGTCGGAAACACTCGAATAAATGATACTGATTCCCACATTGGGTTTCTAAACGTAATTATGTAACTCAAAGGAAATCTCGTTTGGATGTGAGGGAGAATTTTTAGTATCGATGAATGAATATTTATTCATCGATACTATAAATTCTTCCTTACATCCAAACACAATTTTAGAGTGAGAACTATGGTGTCAATTTATTACAGCGATACGGTTAAAAATTTATCACTTGTAATATTTTTCGTATTTATTATTATTATTATGGCCTTAACGCAAAAAACTGGAGCAACAAATAGCTGGAAATTTACTTACAATAAATATACTTGTACCGCCGTTCACAGCAAGTATTTTATTGTGGAATCTCAGGAGGACAACGAATCAATTTGTTTTTCCCATCAAGATACCCGCTATTTGCTAGACATTCTAGAAACAACAACCAACAACCAACATCAATCCAGACCAGCAATTATACCAGGTAGGATATATGCCGCTCTTCGTTTTGCGCGGGGAAATTTGAATATTTCTATCAACCCCACATCGGGTGATGTTTACGTTCAGAAACAAGGCAAATGTAAAGTCCTCAACAAAGCTTTTACTGAAGTTCTAATTCAATACAGAGGGAAATTATTGCAATTTCTCTCTCCACCGCTAGAGATTATTAGCGATCAATTCTACATTGAATTATCAAATCCAGAGTTTATTGGATTTGTAACAGCTTTTAAAGGAACCAACTATGTTGGCTTATGGAAAATCAGCGTCAGATACGCTGATAGTGTTGGTTTTAACTATTATACGGGTTTCAATTTGTCAAATCAGGAACTAACCGTTTTGTTGCGAGAGTGGGACACTCAAATTGATGAACCAGACAAGCATCTTTTTGATAAAAATATCATTCAATTATCAGACCGTCTCAAAATGATTAAAACCAATAATAATAAAATTATTATCACCAACACCGATAATTCTACTGAAGTAGGAGCAGGTGGAAATTCTATTGAGTTGCATTACTTGAATGATAAAGCCCATATTAGTTTTCTCAAAGAGGCTATGGATGGCGTTTCTCTTATTGAAGCCAATGTAGATGGTTTTGTCCTTTTGGATAAACCTAAAGCATTCGTAGAGATCCCATCACCTAATCCGGATGTTGAAGAGAGTTGCTCTCAACCGCAACAGGTCTTTCCTGAAATATTACCTCGGAAGCCAAGATCATATCGAGTAAATTTACCAACGCATCACCTGCAAAGAAACAGAAAGTTGCTGTTAACCCAGCTCCAGTAGATCCATGTTAGATTATGTATTGTTAGGGCTCTAGTAGACCCTGGCTTGGTGGTGGTTAGATCCAACCTACTGGTCTTTTACCTACCGGTCCTCTTCTGGTATTCCGGTATTCAGTCTTTCCTATCTTCTAGGTCTGTAGGTACAGTAACCGTTACCGGTACCTACTGTACTGCTGTACTGATGTGCTGTAAGGTGGTGGGTGTGTTCGTTGGTCTGTTGGTTCATATTATTGTTTGATATGCTGTTCTGTATGTCGACCATTAATAAACTGATGCAGCTGGTATTCATTTATTTCCGATCCCAATATGGCGCAGTGATGTACTTGATGTTCCTACAACCCTATTCAAATGGTGGACATTCCAGCGCATTCAGCAGGTCAGATAATTCAATATTATTCTACCGGTCGCCTCTACTGATTCTGATCTAGGCCTAGCTACCTACCTATACTTCCGGTGGTGTACCTACTCCAGTACTCTTCTAAACTAAGCCCTTGGGACGGACAGTGGAGTGGCTCGCGGTTATCGTTGTCGTTGTGTAGCTACATCGTTGGCGAAAAACACAGCGACGACGGTACATCGGCGCTGAGGACCTTGCACTGTCCGGGGGCCGTGAGGGGTAGGCAGCGACGCCCGCTAGCCTAATTAGAAACTACCGGTACCTATTCACATTCAGCAGTCAGGCGGTATTCCAGTCTGCCAGTATTCGATAACTACAGATTTTGGCTGATTTGCATGCAAAAGTTTTGCACATTTTTGCAAAATTTTTTCTTTTCGGATTTTGCAAATTTTTTCGGATATTTAATTTCCTGAAATTTCTCTAATATTCAACAGTCAGATATGCCTACTAAAGCTGAACTCGAAACCGAACTGGAGGCTTTAAGAGAACAGTTGGCTGGTCGTGGTAATCCTGATCCCACCTCAGCTCTTCTACATGCTTTAGTTAAATCACAACGCGATTTGGCTGATTCCTTAGCACAATCCCAAGCCCAAAATGCCCATCAATTTCAACAATTACTTGGTCAACCACATCAACCTGTAGTTCATCAGGCTGACTCAACCCCTCGTAATCTTCAAATTAAAGCACCAATTGCTTTAGAACCGGATTTCAGTTTAGCAAAATTTGAAACTTGGAAGTCGGTTTGGGCGGATTATTATTCTGCATTTCAGATGGATAGAATGGCTAGGGATAGGCAAATCTGTATTTTCAGGAGTTACCTTTCTATAGGTATGCGCTCTACACTGGAACAAGTTATTGACATTCCTCCTGACACACATGATAATCCTTTAACAGTTCAGGTGTTAATAGATTGTATTCAAAGTTATTTTCGTGGTAAACGGAATATAGCCCTTGATTGTGTTCAGTTTGATAATAGGAAACAACGTCAAAGTGAAAATTTTGATAGCTACCTGGTTGCTATTAAAGATCTTGCTCGAGATGCTGATCTATGTCGTCATTGTTTCGATCGGCGGTTGACTACTCGAATTATGTCTGGTATTTCTTGCGAGGACACCAGATCTAAACTTCTTGCATTGACTCCATTTCCTTCGCTTGAAGATGCTGTAAATCTATGTAGGTCTGAGGAATCAGCCCAAGCTGGAGTTCAGGATTTAAAAAACCCTTCAATCAACCAAGCTTCTCGACAATCTCGTTTTCACAACAAAAAGCCCTATAATTCCAGGCGCAACAATTCTTCTAAATCCAATTCCAGAAACAATTCTTCAACTACTGGCCCTATAGTTTGTTATGGTTGTGGTAAAACAGACCATAAACGCGCTGACTGTCCAGCAAGGAACAAAGATTGTTCTTATTGTGGCAAGGAAGGCCACTTTGCCAATGTTTGTCGGTCTAAACAAAATAATTCGAATTCATCTTCAAAACCTAAGACAAAACCCATTAGCCGCATCACCCTCAATTTGGTTGGAAGCCATAATCGACAAGCTCCAAAAGTATTTCTGAACTTCTGTCATATCGCAACAGGACATTTATTCGGTTCTCTCAAAGCAACTCCAGATACTGGTGCTGAGGCCACTGTTGCCGGCTTAGATTTTCTTCAGGCCCTTTCTATTGACAAAGAAAATTTACTTCCACCAGACCATGATGATCTTTCTGCTGCTAATGGTAGTCTTCTTTCATGCATTGGTCTCCTCCACACCACAATTTCCTATGGTGAATATTCAACTGATGAGCTTATCTGCATTTGTGAAGAAGTCAATGGAATTCTTTTGGCATGGTATACTTGTCAAAACCTAGGAATTATTTCAAGTTCATATCCAGAACCAGTGGCAGAAATTCAGTCTGTTGCTTCTTCTAATTCTTCTAATATGTCACCAATTGGTATTAAAAACTCAATTCCAACAACATCATTCAAGGTTGACTTCCATCTTTCTGATGAACCTTCTCCTTCAGAATGGGATACTGTTAAGCAGAAACTCATAAAAGCTTATTCTGATGTTTTTGACCAAGATGACAAACTTCGTCCAATGAATGGCCCACCCATGACCATTTCATTAAAAGATGATGCCCAACCATATGCTATTCATACAGCCAGGCAACTTCCTTTAGCCATTAGAGACTGGGCTAAAGCTCGCTTAGAGAAAATGGTTGAACAAGGTATTATTTGTCCAGTTCTGGATAACGAACCAACTGATTGGGTCCATCCTCTTGTTGTAGTTCCTAAACCAACAGGCGGTTGGCGCCTTTGTGTTGATTTGACTAAACTAAACAAACATGTTAAACGTCCGTATCATCCATCGGTTACTCCTCGTGAGGCTGTCAATTCGATTTCTCCATCAGATTGCTTCTTTTCTTCATTAGATGCCAAGGATGGATATTGGCAGATACCTCTTGATGAATCCAGTCAGAATTTAACAACATTCATTTCCCCTTGGGGTCGATTCAAGTTTCTTAGGAATCCCATGGGATTAACTTCAGCACAAGATGTGTTTTGTCTTCGTGGTGATATAGCTTTACAGGGATTGGAAGGCATTGCTAAAGTAGTTGATGACATTCTAATTCATTCTTCCGATAGTCACAGTCATCTCGCACATATTATTGCCGTTCTGGATCGGTGTCGTGAACACCAGATCAGTCTCAAAGCTGCGAAATTCAAATTAGCTACCCCTGAGGTGTGCTTCGCAGGATATATAATTAGTAGTAATGGTATTCAAGCGAATCCTTCCAAACTTAATGCTATTGCTGACTTTCCTGTTCCGACCAACATTTCTGAACTTAGATCTTTCTTGGGTCTTGTGAACCAACTAGGTGAGTTCACTTCCTCTATTAGCGAAAAGGCAGGCCCTCTTCGGGACCTTCTTAAAGTTAAAAATGTCTTCTGTTGGTCAGAACCCCAAGAGACTGCATTTCAAGCAGTTAAGAAAGCTCTTGTAAGTCCTCCAATTCTACCTCCATATGATCCATTGCTGCCTACAATGTTGCAGACAGATGCTTCACGTTTGAAGGGTCTTGGTTTCTCACTTCTTCAGAAACACGACAGCTTTTGGAAACTCATTCAGTGCGGTTCAAGATTCATAACTGACACTGAATCACGTTACGCAATGATAGAGCTTGAACTGTTAGCCGTCGTATGGGCTACTAGGAAGTGTAAGGTGTATCTTATGGGTCTCCCATCATTTGAGTTGGTAATTGACCATAAACCTCTTCTTCCTATCCTAAACAATTATACTTTGGATATGATAGACAATCCCCGAATCCAACGTCTTAAAGAGAAACTCACCCTTTATTTCTTCAATACAACATGGAGAAAGGGAAGTGAACATTCCATTCCAGACGCACTTTCCCGTGCCCCTGTTTCGGATCCTACTCCAGAGGATATTCTTTGTGATACAGATGTCAATGACCATGTTTCCGCAGTCATTCGTCACGTGTCTACCTCAATTGTTGTTTCTGATGCTCCAAGTCATCTCAAGGATTCATATATTGAGTCTATCCGATCATCTGCAAAGGATGATATTTCTTACATGGCTTTGGTGGATGCTGTTATTTCTGGATTTCCCTCAACATCCACACAATGTTCTGTGCACATACGCCCATTCTGGAATGTGCGACATCAGTTATCTTGTGAAGATAATCTTCTTTTATTAGGTTCCCGGATTGTAATTCCATCTTCCCTCCGCAAGAATGTCCTGAAGCACCTTCATGATGCTCATCAGGGCATTGAACGTTCTAAGAGGAGAGCTAGGCAAACTGTATTCTGGCCTGGTATCAATAGCGATATTACAAACATAGTCAATTCTTGTCCCCAGTGTCAACTTTATCAACCAAGTTTACCTAAAGAGTCTCTCCAAAGCGACCCTCATCCATGTCTTCCAATGGAGGATTGCTCTGCTGATCTTTTCTACTTCAGCACCTGGTCATACCTGGTTTATGTCGATAGATATTCTGGGTGGCCATGCGTTCATTCTTGGCGTGCCGATCCTTCCAGCTCTCAAGTTATTTCAGCTCTTCGAGGATGGTTCAAAGATTTCGGTATTCCAAAACGCCTTCGTTCTGATGGTGGTACACAATTTAATTCAGCACGTTATCATGATTTCTTATCCGAATGGAATATCATCCCTGAGTATTCTACTCCTGAGTATCCTCAGTCTAATGGCCATGCAGAGGGGGCTGTAAAGGCCATGAAATCATTGATAAAAAAGTTAGATGTCAAAGGAGATCTAAACTCTACTTGCTTTGTTCGTGGTTTGCTGGAATGGAGAAATACTCCTAAAGAACATGGTATGTCTCCAGCTCAACTGTTGTTCGGTAGATCCCTCCGTTCTACTATACCAGCTCATTCGTCCACACTGGCAGGTGATTCATTCCCTATCCCTGGTCCTTCAACGTCTTCAGCAACTGAATCATATTATAATGATCATGCTCACGACTTAACCCCGATTCCTATTGGTTCCCGAGTTTGCATCCAGAGTGCACATTCCAAACTATGGAACAAATCTGGTATCGTCCTTTCCCGTGGTACTAGGCGAGATTACCGGATAGAACTAGACAATGGTCGGGTGTATTGGAGAAATCGTCGTTATCTACGTTCCATCCCAGATGACTCTTCTCTTCGTGATATAACGCCTCAAAAACAGGTACAGTTCGCTGATGATCTTCCCAGGCGCAGTTCGAGAACTCACAAGCAACCAGCAAGATTCGGAGTTCAATGAACTGACTTATTGGTGGTGGTTGGATTTTTTTTTTCAGTACAAATGTCTCCTACATTGTTCTTGGGGGAGATGTTAGATTATGTATTGTTAGGGCTCTAGTAGACCCTGGCTTGGTGGTGGTTAGATCCAACCTACTGGTCTTTTACCTACCGGTCCTCTTCTGGTATTCCGGTATTCAGTCTTTCCTATCTTCTAGGTCTGTAGGTACAGTAACCGTTACCGGTACCTACTGTACTGCTGTACTGATGTGCTGTAAGGTGGTGGGTGTGTTCGTTGGTCTGTTGGTTCATATTATTGTTTGATATGCTGTTCTGTATGTCGACCATTAATAAACTGATGCAGCTGGTATTCATTTATTTCCGATCCCAATAATCCAGTTACTAATTCTCCATGGAAACCAGATTATTATCCTAACATGTAAACCTGATCATAAGTTAAACTCTTTGAGGTTTCCAATACCCATAGGCGATTGGTGATTGGTGTTTGGTGATTGGTTTAAAATTATTTCACTCGCTAGCATTAAATGTTTAGATATAGTCAATATTTTATCATTTTTATTTTATCATTTTATCATATGATCATTCACATATTACAGGTAAATATATTGCGGCAGCCTGTAATAGTTGTAACCGAAGTTTATCATTGAAACAATACCTGTATGTACTTTGCGGGCATAATTCCAGTAATTATGATATACATTGTATATTACAAACCGGATTTAGAGATAAGAAATACACAGATTGGGATATAAGGGTTATACCGAGAAATACAGAACGATATATTTCAGTGAGTGCATTTATCCCAATTAAATACACTTCTAAAAAAATTGAGTTACGTTTCTTAGACACATATCAATTTTTAAGCTTTTCTTTAAGTAATTTAGTTGAGTGTTCAACAAAGGATGTAGCGAGTCATGATATAAGCTCAATTTTACCTATTACTCTACAAGAAATTAAATATTTTTATCCAAACTTGAATAACTCAACAATTAAACGGAAAGGAGTATTTCCATACGAGTACTTGACAGATATAAATAAATTTAATGATACTGGTTTGCCGTCTATAAATAATTTTTTTAGTAACTTAAGTCAAAAAACATGCACAATTGAAGATTATAGGTTTGCGGAATTATCATGGGTACAATTCGACTGTGTGAATCTCAAAGATTATCTTTTAGCCTATTTAAAACTCGATGTTTGTTTGCTTGCTGATATATTTGAGAATTTTAGGAATGTTTGTAAACAAAATTACGATTTAGAAGCGGTTTTTTACTGTAGTATCGCGTCATTTACCTATGATTGCGCACTAAAATATAATAAATGTAAAATAGAATTAATAAAGGATTATCAGACATATAGAGATTTTGAAAAATCAATTAGGGGTGGTGTTTCATTTTGTCGAAAGCATTATATAGAATCAAATATACCAGGAACAAGTACATATGATTCTACTAAGGAAGAATGCCATATTTTTAATATTGATTTCAACTCTTTATATTCTGGGAATTTAAGTAAAAAACTACCCACCTCACAATTCAAAGAAGTAAGTATTAAACATTTAGAGAATGCAATTCCAGAAAAACTAATCGAGTACTTGGTAGATTTAGACATTGATGGATCTACTGGATATTTTTTAATATGTGATTTAAATTATCCCAAAGCTATTCACGATCAAACATTACAATTACCGTTAGCTCCAGAGCATTTAAGTATAAATGAATCAATGCTTTCACCTTATATGAGGGAACAATTTAATAACTTATTGATACAAAGAGGTACCTCCCGTAAATATAAGATGCCTATGCCAAAACTCTTGCTGACGCAATTTGATAAAGAGTTTTATCATTTAAATTTGAAACTGTTAAAATTTTATATAAAACATGGATTAATTGTTACTAAACTACATAAATTATATTCTTTTCAACAAGAATTTGTATTTAAAAATTACATAGATTTTAATATTAATCAAAGGCGACTAGCAAAAAGTTACATTGAAACAGCTGTCGCGAAATTGCTTAATAATTCGTTATTTGGTAAATCAATAGAAAAGATAAGAGATCGATGTAACTTTCGTATCACAAATAGCAATAATAAATGCGACCAATTGGTAAATCGTATTAATCATGAACAATTTATAATATACAATAATACATTATCGGGACATTTATTAGTGAAAGACTCTGTAACTCTCGATAAGCCTATATTTATTGGTAGCACTGTGTTGGACTTGGCTAAATTGGATATGTATGAGCTGTTCTACAATAAATTGCTACCTATTGAGAAAGAATTAAACTGCCGTATTGAAATTGCTGCATCAGATACAGACTCTTTAATAGGTTGTTACTATAATACATCGCAGAATAATTTTTTAAAAGCATTAATTAAAAATAATATGTTAGATACATCCAATTACCCTAAGGATCACCCTCTCTACAGCGATAAAAATAAATCGAGACTTTATTACTGTAAAGATGAACTAGCTTCATGTGAAATTAAACAAGCAGTATTTTTAAGACCAAAATTATATTCAATTTTGGAATGGAATAACAAAAATATTCGTAGAGCAAAAGGTATTACAAGAGTTGTTGTGGAAACGAATATTACACATGAAGAATATTTAAAAGCATATAACTCAAATGAAGAAATAAAAAAAACATACACAGATTAAATGTGTTGACGCCTCGGTCTAAGTTTGTAAATGTTTTTGGGTTCGTAATATGATGACGGATATTAAGAAATATAAAATGAATGAGTTGATGATAATAAGACATAGTTTAATATTTTATAATAATAATTGACGATCGCACTCTCATTACACTCCTAATGTATATCATAATGCTACCTAATTGATAATAATATCCTATAAAAAAGCTACGATATTTTATACTACTATATTTTATTATAATATGTTTCATGTGCCTATCACAGAAAGTTATATCCAATAGGATTTCATACACTGGGTGAAAAGTAAGGAACAGAAAATGATTGAGGATTCACATCAAACTTATAACTCTCAATAACTACAGTAAGAAACTGGCTAAATTAATCGTGCATAGAGATAATGATTCCTGTCCTAAGGTAGACTAAAAATGTTGTACAGTAAGCAGCATTACAAATGACAGGTCGTGATTGACATATTATTCATGCTGAGTCTACATGTGCTTCATGTTTACATATCGAATAATAATAAATAAAAAACGCATCTGAAATAACATGTGCCAAGGGGCAATTCATGCATGTCTTCTAATCTCGGGAAAATATGTCAAATAATTTTGGTGTTACATGGTCACAAACGTTCTACCGTTAACATAGCCACCCCTCTCAACCAGAGCCATTTTGGGCCCTTTCTAAAAGGCACAGCTTAACTGTAGGACGTATCAACGATTTGGAAGCAGCAGTACGGATTTCAACCATGCGTACTCTGCCATCCTTTCCAGGTAGAGCTCGTACGACTCTGGCTAATGGCCAGTGTCCTCTCGGTAAGTGCCCGTCAACTACCAGAACGAGATCGCCGATAGCAAGATTACGACGTTCCCTATTCCAAATAGCTCTCACTGTTAATGTGGGTAGGTATTCCCTTTGGAAACGGTTCCAAAAGTGGTCGGTAAGCAATTGGCATTGGCGCCAACGCTTACGTAGCAACATATCACCATCGTTGAATTCACCGGGTGATGCATTCTCATAACTTTGTCCAATAAGGAAGTGACTCGGCGACAATGCATTAAAGTCATCAATACTATCGCTGACTGGAGAAATGGGTCGCGAGTTGAGAATGGCTTCAATTTCTGTCAACACGGTATAGAGTGTATCATCATGGACACACTGCTTCATGATTGTGGCACGTAAAGATTGTTTCACTGTGCGCACCAAGCGTTCCCATGAACCACCAAAGTGTGGTGAAAGTGGTGGGATTCTTGTCCATGAGATATTGAGGTGCGCCAGGGTGCTACGTATCGCGCCGTGATCGATGGCATTGAGGGCTTCCCGCAGCTCTCTTTCGGCGGCAATAAAGTTGGTTCCGTTATCAGAATGAATAACAGATGGATATCCCCTTCGAGATATGAAACGACGAAGTGCCATAATAAAGGCATCTGCATTTAGATTATAGGCAACTTCTAAATGAACCGCGCGAGTTGTCAAACAGGTAAATAAACATACCCAACGTTTTTCTCTGCATCTTCCTCTCTTAACTGCTATAGGTCCGAGATAATCTAGACCTGTCTCAAAAAAGGCCGGTTTCAGTACTGCCAATCGACAAGAGGGTAGGTCTGCCATATACGGAGGTGCAGCCCTTGCGTTGCTTCTACGGCACACTACACACTTGTCAATAACAGAACGAACTGCGGCTTTACCTCTGGTGATCCAGACGTTTTCCCTTAATGACGCCAATACATGATGTGGTCCTTGGTGGGCTAATTTGCTATGGGTTGACCAGATCATGATCTTCGAGAGAGCATCATTATGACTCAGTATTGCTGGGTGTTTAGTAGCAATTGGTAGATCTGAATTGCCCAGTCGTCCACCCACTCTCAAAATACCCGCTTTGTCAATGAATGGGTTGAGTGGCACAAGTGGACTATCTCTTTGTAGAGGTCGGCCTGCGTTTAATGCACTAATTTCTGCAGACCATGTCTTCTCTTGCTGCAAGCGAATGGCTAACATTCCTGCCTGATCCAATTCGGTGGCTGATGGGTCAGCCACCCCTAGTGGCATCGTCGGATGTTCCTTGCGCTGCCGGAAGCGCCGAACCCATCCTAAACATCTGGCTATGCACCCACATAATCGATTCCAATTGGAGAATCGACTAAAGTCAATAAGTGTTGTTGTGTTACTTTCTACTATTGTAGCAGCAATAACTACAGATTTCTTAAGTTCACAGTCTTCGTTATGAACGGGCTCTGAACTGCTTTGTGAGGGCCAGCTTGCCTCAGGTTCCCACAGGAAATCTGGCCCTTGAAACCAGCGATCTGACATGGTTGCCGATGAAAGCGATAAACCTCGTGTCGGATCATCCGCTGGATTTTGTGAACTAGATATGTGATGCCATTGAGATACGTCACTGTGGTCATGTATCTCTGCTACGCGGTTTGCTACGAATGGTGTGAATCTGCGAGATTCACTTCCAATGTACTGTAATGCCGTTTTAGAATCAGTCCAATAGAAACGCTGAGAAATTGGTAATTCGATCTCTGATTGGATTAAATTCGCGACTCGAACACCCATTACACAGGCTTGGAGTTCCTTGCGAGGAACTGATATAGTGCGCAAGGGGGCTAGACGAGATTTTCCCATAATGAGGCAGCATTTAACTTGCCCATTTTCATCAACAGCTCTGAGATATCCATCCAAAAGCAACGTCAGAAGCATCACAAAATATATGAAGTTGGAGTGACGCAATGTATTGTTGAGAAGGAAAATAAACCCGAGGGAGTTTAATATTTTCTACGTAGGTGAGATCGTTTAACCACCTTAACCACACACTCAGTAGCTCTGTTGGTATGAGATCGTCCCATCCAACTCCTATCCGCCACAACTCTTGTATGACTAATTTAGCTGGTAATATGAACGGCGTTAATAATCCCAATGGATCAAAAATTGAGCTAGTTATCAAAAGTATTTTTCTTTTAGTGAAATGGGAACTGTCTTTACTCGATGCGACAGTTGTGAATGAAATAACATCTTCATTCGCATCCCACTGAACACCAAGAGCACGTTGCGTGGGGAGTCCATCGCAATCTAAATTAACAATGGATCGTGTGAGTTCGGTAGAAGGTATCGAAGTAAGAACTTCACGTGAATTACTCACGAATTTAGTAAGGCGAAATCCCCTGTTGTTCAGCATAGCAATAAGTTGGCTTAACAATTTAATTGCTACGGTGGTCGAAGTCACAGACGTCAGTAAATCATCCGAATAAAAGTCTCGTATAACCGTAGCTACAGTTAGTGCATCAAATGAAGAAGCTTGATCGGTAGCAGCACGTCGCAATCCCGTGATTGCACATGTTTGAGAGGAAACAGCGCCAAAGATATGGCGAGTCATCTCATAAACATTTGGCGGGTCGACTCTATTGTCTCCTCGCCATAGAAACCGCAAAGCGGGTCGGTCACTCTCTTGAACGCCCACTTGGTGATACATAGCCTCTATATCACCAATAATAGCAACTAAATGTTGACGAAATCTCAACAAAATTCCGATAAGGCTATTCAATAAGTCAGGTCCGGTCAATAACTGATCATTTAACGATGTGCCACTGTACTTTGCAGCGGCATCGAAAACTACTCTAAGTTTTCCAGGCTTGTTTGATTGGGTTACCCCATGGTGGGGTAAATACCAAGTTACTTTAGATGGAATCAGTGACTCCTCTTTTGTTAGCTTACGGGCAAACCCTTTGGATTCGTATCCATCTATTATTTCAGTATAGCGTTTAGCTAAATCATGGTCTTTGTCTAATTTCTTCTCAAGGGATAAAAGTCTATGAGTAGCCATGGGGGTGTTGTCTGGAAGACGTGGTGCATCACGTCTCCAGGGCAACCCCATCTCATAACGACCATCAACGAACTTGATCGTTCGTTCAATGATTTGTAAGGCTCTTGTGTCTTCGACTGATCGAGAAGCACAAGAATCATGAGTAGTACCAAATGCATCAGTACGCCAAAACATCTCGAGACGTTTGTCAAGTCTATCTGTTTCAGAAACAGTGGTCGTATAAACAACCAATTCGTCATTTTTAGACGTGGTAGTTTGAGATCTTCCTAAAAGATACCAGCCCAGTGCCGAACAGTGCGCTTGGGGTTGTCCTGATGCACCCACATGTCTTTCAGCAGTATTCAGAGCATCAGGTACATTGGCCCCAATAACTACTGCTACATCTGGTAGTTCATTGCAGGATAAATCAAGGCCCTGCAAATATTCAAATTGACTATCATTGCTATCAAAGGCGAATGATCGGGATGGTGCATTCATTGAAGGAAGCACGTATGCTTCATCAACATAGAAAATTGTGTTATATGGATGATGCCCTGATATGGAAAAGTAAACACGCTTTCGTTTTTGGTCTCCACTTTTTCCAATCAGGCCGTTTAATTTTATACATTTAATTTCCCCATCTAAATTGAGTGCATCAGCGATATCCTTACGTATGAAGGAGGTCTCACTGCATGCAACAAGAAGGGCATGAGTATTAAGAGTTTCACCGTTGGGAGAAATAATCTTAATAGGCACAGTAGGTAAAAACACAGATGTTTCGTTATTTGTTGTAGTATTACAACTTACGTGCTTGGAATCTTGCCTGTGTGATTTAAAATAGTCATGCAATAGCGTGTGGTGTCGCTGATTGCAGTTAGACACATGACAAGAATGAATTGATGAACATTTAGATGCGTGATGATTCTGTTTGAGACAGTTGGTGCAAAGAGCATTGTCTAACGCTACTTTCCCCTTATTATCGGGTGTCATGCCAATAAATTTTGAACACCTATATATTAAATGGGATCCATTGCAAACCAAACATATATCACTAATATGTCCTGATGTTTCATTGGGTAAGCCTTTTGATACCGTTGGTTTGAACTGAGATATGTAATTTTGCCGTGAATCTGGCTTTGTTGTTTTATTAGATTCAGTAATAACTGAAGAAGCGTAATTTGATATTAACGGCGCTGGCTGTCTGAATGGAACCGATTTTTGAACAACATTGCGGGGGTATTTAGATTCGGTTTAGATTTGGCATTAGATGCTGAACTCCAATCCTCTATTGGCATAACTGAAGGTTCAAAAGTAACCTTTACTCTTTGCCTCAGCCATTCTTCAAAATGTACCAAGGTCGGTTCTTCCCTTGGTCTGATACGCTGACAAGTTTCGCACCAACGTTCTCTTAAACGAAAAGGGAGTCTATTATATGCACCGCGTAATATATCCGCGTAATATAAACACTCTCTAAACGTCCCATACGTTTTAAGGTATGCACCCCTACGGTAACGGATATTGAAAATGTTCTTAGAGCTGACTTATTGTCAGCAGGAACCATTGAGCCGGATGTTATTGAGGAGGTGAAGGCCCTCACGATTAGGCTAGGGTGTGCAAACTGCTCTTTGAGCATTTGCAGTGCAACCGCATATGCCTTCCCATCGGAACCTAAACCTTTTACCACCTCTCTAGCATCAGCACTCAAGTGGTTCAATAGTTGTGCCATGCGCCGGTTATCATCATTATAAATTTTATTATGCACATGTGTGTAAAAATTACTTATAAAGTCCGGCCATTTTAAAGGATTTCCATCAAATTTAATAATGGCAATGGGAGGTATTCCTCGATCCTCTTCCAATCGCAATAGCGACCTCTCTAATGAAGCATTAGGGGTGATTGTATGTAGAAATGTTTCTTCGTAAGGGATTAGTCTATCCACCCAGGCATCCACAGGCTCCTGGGGTGTATGAAATTGCTTGTTAACGAAACCAGGAAAATCGCTTATTTCATCTTTGTTCTCACTAGGAAACATAATCGGCGCGGGTTTGGGTATAAATACTGGCCGAGTAGGATCCAAAACAGGTTGATTGAATGTGGAAAGTTTAGGCCTATTAACGTTAGATGCACTCACCAAAAGCGGATTTGTGGATGTGTCCATATGGGGTGCATTATAATTCATAAGTGGTGATATTTCAGCACCCGCTGTATTTTTTCGCATTACGGTATTGGCATGGCAATAACTAACCGATGTTGAAGTCGATGTGACAAGTTGATTTGGAAGAATTGAAGTCGGGTGTTGATTTAACTCGGGTTCTTGTATGGGTTCCTGTTGCAGGAGTACATTACCAGGTTCAGTTGATCCACGGGAAACCGGGTGGTCGGTAGAATGTACGGAGACTTCATCATCAAAGTCATGAAGTCTTGTTTCGAGATTTTCATCACCCTCTTCGACGTCTTCTATTAGTAGCTTTGCCTCCAGGGCTTTCATTGCGGCTTCCTGGTCGGCTTCCAGAGTCTCAGCATTGGCCTCTACCGTCGCCTTTTCAACTCGCAGTTGGGCTCTCGCTCGAGCCTGATCCGCTGCTAGCTGGGAAAGACGTGCACTTCGTGCAGCATGTCTTGCACGTGACGTGATCGTGCATGACGAAGCCGAGTGGGTTTGATGACTCGTTTGTGTTATGTGGCTTCCTAGGGCAGAAATTCCACGAGTAATGGGAGAATCCAGGGGTAACGATGCAGGTACGAGTTTCGGAGTAGGATCCTGTCCCGTTGAGATCCGTCTTTGAGAGGTTCGTCGCAGGGCAACTCGCCGGCTGATACCGCCAGGTTCACTCATCTTGAAAGGGTGTTTCAGTAATTATTTGGGAACAAATCCCACAGAGTCATCGTAGTTAGTGGGTTGATGTATCCGGTTCGAAGGACCAATAAATGTGTTGACGCCTCGGTCTAAGTTTGTAAATGTTTTTGGGTTCGTAATATGATGACGGATATTAAGAAATATAAAATGAATGAGTTGATGATAATAAGACATAGTTTAATATTTTATAATAATAATTGACGATCGCACTCTCATTACACTCCTAATGTATATCATAATGCTACCTAATTGATAATAATATCCTATAAAAAAGCTACGATATTTTATACTACTATATTTTATTATAATATGTTTCATGTGCCTATCACAGAAAGTTATATCCAATAGGATTTCATACACTGGGTGAAAAGTAAGGAACAGAAAATGATTGAGGATTCACATCAAACTTATAACTCTCAATAACTACAGTAAGAAACTGGCTAAATTAATCGTGCATAGAGATAATGATTCCTGTCCTAAGGTAGACTAAAAATGTTGTACAGTAAGCAGCATTACAAATGACAGGTCGTGATTGACATATTATTCATGCTGAGTCTACATGTGCTTCATGTTTACATATCGAATAATAATAAATAAAAAACGCATCTGAAATAACATGTGCCAAGGGGCAATTCATGCATGTCTTCTAATCTCGGGAAAATATGTCAAATAATTTTGGTGTTACATGGTCACAAACGTTCTACCGTTAACACAGATTTCAATCTAAATTACATCGCATTTATACCTTAAAGCAAAATAAATTTGCACTCAGTAGCTTTGATGATAAACTTTATTGGGTTAATAAAAATCAATCACTTCCTTGGGGGCACTATAAAACAAACCTCAAAAAACATATAAAAATATCAAATATACCAATTTATGAAGAACCAAAAGACGATAGTGTTGATGATGAATTATCAAATAGTAAATAAAAATATAAGTTGTAAGCAGATCATTTATGGACTTAATTTAAAAGAATTAAAAAATCAATTGACTGGTAAAATTGTACTCAAACCTAATCAGTTTAAATATAAGGTATTTGGTGCAACCATATTAATGTTTACAAATGGACGAATAACAATTCTCGGTAGAAAATATAATTTTAATAAAGTGAAAAAGCATATATTCGAAAAAACAAACATTAATTTGATTTTTAAATCAATCAATTTGTGTACTTATATTTTTAGTATCGATACCGTAATTTATAGGTTACTTATAAACAATATCGGGTTTTATGTTATATTTGATAATGTTAAACTAGAAATTTCATACGAGCCCGAAATATTCAATAACTGTAAAGTCAGAATAAATAATATTGTTGTTGTTTGCT
>JAUCBJ010007670.1:0-47648 GCA_032718475.1 Nemertoderma westbladi
GCCCAAACAGTGCTGCCCCATCTAGGGATCGAACCCGGGCTCCCTAATCGGAAGCACAGTAATGTCACCACTAGACCAAGCTGCTGCTTATTTGTTTTTATAAGTATTAAAAAAACGTCTTTTGCTAAAGTTATTTAATAATCAGCCAAATGAAGCAGTCTAACATTCAACTAAAGACCCCCCCCCCCCCCCCCCCCCCCATGAAAGGAGACCCTGTTATACCAACAAACTATCTTGGGATCAGCCTCGTTGTGGCTGATGTTAACCATCAATCAATATATGTAAGATAAGATAAGATATATTATTTGGAGATAATTCCAGTTGGAAGCAGGAAATTCACGAAATATAAAATAAATACAACACATATTAATGAATTCTTAAAGCGTAACGAAGCGACTTACTGTACTGTATGCTCCAGCTTATTAAATAAATAAACGTTTACGCAGCTTTACTAACACGCATAATCGTGTAACTGTTTTTGTTCCAGCAACCCGCCTCTGGGTACGGTATGGAACAAGATATGAGAATATATGAATATATTATAAACGGTGTATACTTATATGCTGTATACTCTATATACTGTATATACTGGTATACTACAGTAGTATATAATGTATATATACTCTATTGTATTAGGCTGGGTGGAAACCATGCTTGAACACTTCTTGTCTCAAACACGATCAACTCCTACCTGCTGCTTAATTCCGAGCTCTCTGACTAAAAAGCCATGAGCCACGTCTTTTAAATCCTCATTACGGGTTCCTTTAATGTTCATTATGATAAGGTTACGGCGTCCCCGCTGTCTCCCGTATGTCTCACTATGCGTTTTAGTTGAGATCTGTGGGTATCGTCCACCTTTTTCTCCAGCGCCTATAAATTGCATTGTTGAGAGACCATCTACAATCTTAGGAAAAAGAAGAATACTGTCCAAGTGCTCTTGCGCAAGGGTTGGACCTGGCTTTTCCCTTTCGTGGGCCCTACTAAGGTCATTACACTCGTCATGGAGTGAACACCTACTGCTGCTAACACGTGCTCTCTTCTGTCTATGCAATTTCCTGTGGACAACCTCCACCCCCCGGTTATCCCCACCCCTCGATGCTGAACCGGGTCATGCTCCTTGACATTACTTTCTCTTGCACAACGTATACAGGGAGCTGTGCCGCATTATTGCCGGAAGCCTAATCCCTAAGGCAGCTGAAGTAGAGGCAGCTGATAGTTAGACTTCCATACCAGCCAAACTGAGAAGACCTTCCTTTGCAGGGGCTTCCGCTACTACTACTAGGATCGGCATGCTGCATTGCAGCTGCATTTTTAAGAATGCTGTGCCGGCTTGTCAACAAAATTGCACCGCCACAACTCCCTATCACCCATGACATTTGCTAGATCATCCGCATCTTTAAGGCCAGTGTCCTTTAAGATGCGTCTCAAGAAAGTCATGGGCTGTCCACCATGCTTATTCACTCCATGAGGCTGCCAAAGTACAAGATGTAATTCCTAACATATGGGCCAAGGTTTAGTAAACCTCTTAACGATTTGCGGTAGAATACATCAAGAGCGTCACGATCAGTGGAGGTAAGAGAACCTATATTGAATTTTAGTCCATATGTGGTAGCTGGTACAGCGAGGGAGTCCCACAGTCGGAAGACCACCTTAGGAGGAAGCCAGCGCGTTGTCCATGTCCAGCCTCTAGTGTGAAATGTTTGAGAGTAGTAAGCTATCAACCCGATAGAATCATTAAGGATTACTTTAGAGTTCGATGAACTTTTAAGGTTGTATCCTAAGAAGGTAAGGGCATAACTTCTTGCAACAAGAGATCCACGTACGTTGATAAAGCAGGGTTTAAGACATGGATTTTGGATGCTGTCGACTACAATCCATGAGGTTTTAGTGGGTTCAAAAAGCTAAGACGTACCTCGTCTGCTTTGTCACTTACATTCATTGCCATATGTTCGAGATCAGTAGCCGAGGTGCTAAGAAGGAGGAAGTCATCAGCGTATACTATGGCGCCTAACCACACAGGGCCGACACGACAACCTAAGTTGGAACTCTCTAGAGCCGCAGTTTTATCAGCTGTCAATAAGTTAAAAAAAGTTGGTGATAGTAGAGAACCTTGCTTTAAACCTTGGGCTACATATATGCCGTTGCAATCGATGCTACCATTAAATTTGAGAAAAACTATACCACAAAATTAATATGAGTAGACCATAGCTGCGATGTGAGGGTTGACTCCATGGTCCAGCAGCTTTCGAATGAGTGTGCAGTACTCAACATTGTCGAAGGCCGATTCTATATCTAGCTGAAGCAGGTACGCTGCGGAGCTTTTGGATCTGGAATGCTCAATCAGCAATGTGGCGATTACCGTGTCAGTGCCGTGACCCCTTTTGTATGCAGTCTGTTTTGTATGGGTGATGCAGGATACTTTGCAAGGATAATGTGTTCAAGGATCTTAGCGAATATGTTGATAGATGAGATTGGTCTAGAGGATGAAGGCTTGCGCGGATCTTTGCCTTTACCCTTATATAGGCTACTGAGGGCACTATGTCCGAAGTGAGAGGGGACAGTTTTTAGCTCAATGCAGAGGTTATATATATTAGCTAAAAGGTTGCACAACGGTTCAGGGTTTAGGTTCAGTACGTTCTCGACTGTGAGTGAAGAGGAGTCACAGGCTTTACCTCTTGCCAGAGATAGGATAGAGCTCTTTACAGTCAGTGGTGAAATATTTGGGAGAGGCGAGTTCCTACATGCATTGGTGAGTTCTTCCTGAAGTAGAGTATCATCCCTCTTGGTGGCAGATGAGACCGAGCCTTGAAATTTAGATTGCTAATGGCTGTAAAGTTTCTCCTGCAATTCAGGGGTTGCGTTGTGTTGGATCTTGGTGGTGATGTTGGACCAGAATCTATGGGGGTTTGAGTCTATCTGACCTGACCATTTATTTACATAGTCCGCAACCAGATTTTTTGTGAGAAAGTTCTTGAGACGACGTGTAGATCTCTTAGACGCTTTAAATTGTTCAGCTATAGGGTCGGTGGGATGTTTTCCGCGGGCCTGCCACAGTTCGTAGAGGTCCTTAGTGACACGGCTCCTACTCTGCAGCAAAGTTGACCGAATTCGTAGGTTCTTCGAAAGCCGAGCAGGTTTCATAATGGGAATATTGGCAAGAGCACTGGCTACTATAGCGTCTCTCATTCTTACAGCGGCATCATTTAGAGCTGAGGGTGAGTGATCGCTATCGTCGAGGGTGAACTGAATGCGATTTAGGTCAGTGTCCAGCCAATGCTCAGTCAGGCTCAATATGTTGCAATTAGCTAAATGATCCTTAATGTATTCGATGTTAGAACATAATCCTCTCGTATTAAATGTACAACATGTGAGTTTGTTGTTATCTCTGTAAGAGTTACAACTGCTGCCGCTGACCGCTTCGGTTTCAGTGTTAAATATAGTGCGGTTGGGCCGAGTGGGGTGTGGATTTGTTCTTTTTTCATTTTGTCGGGTTCCAACTTCTGACATCCCTTTAAGTGATAAAACATTAATCTATAAACACAGTGGAGATCTGGAACAAGTTTAGCGGGTAATAGACAGTTTCTACTTCCAAATTAGGCGTATCATCTGAAATATGGATGAAAAGAAGTCCGAGGAACAAAGTCCATCAGAATACTGAAAATACATGGGTGTAAACACTGTGCCGACATTGTCGGCATTACGTTGTGCCGACAGTGTGCAGATAAGTTGATGAAAATTTTGAAAATGTTGACATTTTCCGCACAACGTAACGCCAACACTGTTGGCACAACGGCACTGTTGGCACAATGTAACGCCGACACTGTCGGCACAACGTAACGCCAACACTGTCGGCACAACGTAACGCCGACACTGTCGGCACAACGAAACATCGACACTCAGCACATTATCTGCATACTGTCGGCGCAACGTTATGCCGACACTGTCGGCATAACGTAACGCCGACACTGTCTGCACATTGTCGGCACCGCGTTTACACCCAAAATACATTCATGGGACTAATATTTATCAATTTAGGGGGCACCATCTCAAAAGTGCCCAAATCCCATCTCAAATGCCTCTGAATTGTTGGAAACATATACTATCTGATTCCACCCATGATTTCATTCGTAACTGCTTAGGTTTGTAGTATATTAAACATGCTTAATATTGACACAGATTCAAATGACTTATAGAAAAAGTCTATAAAAAGTTTGTACATGCTTGAACTTGACACAGAGTCAAATGACTTATAGAAAAAGTCTATAAAAAGTTTGTACATGCTTGAACTTGACACAGAGTCAAATGACTTATAGAAGATTTTTTGATGCACACGCTAACTGCATATCGAAATCTTATATTTTTATCAGAGAACTATTCAACTTCTGAACAATATTTCGTCTCCAATCCATGCTGTATGTCACTGTTGAGATTGTTTATCCGTTGCCCAGCATCGGTTGCCGTAATTCTAAAGCTCCTATTGGTTGCCATACTTTACGATGTTCTTGCGCCCTATTGGCTGTTTCTATTCTTACAGTGTGTATAATATAATAATTTTATTAAATTAATTTTAATTATTATTTTTATTTTTTAATTTTAATAATTTTAAACATGCCCGTAATAGCTATAATAATCTTAATAAAAAATTGAAAAACAAATATATTAAGGATAAATTCCTAAATCAGAGAACAGCTAAAGGAAAGTGGGCGATAATTAACAGCATACTAAATAAAAATATTCGATCTACATCACCGGAAATAAAATACAACGGTCGTCTATTAACTCGTCCATTAGACATAGCTAAAACATTTAATGATATTTTCATAGATATAGGAAAATTTACCGGTCTAGATAACACATTAAATTGGACTCAATATAGGGCACCGAATGTAATAGATCATATAGCAGAACCGAAATTTTCCTTCCACTGCATCTGCACTCTTGACATTTTTGAAGCTCTAACCAAACTATCTAACAATAAACCTTCCGGCCCCATTTCGATCCCTACTAGAATCTTTAAATTATCTGCATGATTTATTAGCTCTCCACTTTCAAATATTACTAATGACTCAATCACTAAATCAATTTTCCCAAATCAACTAAAAATATCTAACGTTACCCCTGTATACAAGAAAGGCGACGAATATGACCCAACTAATTACCGTCCAATCTCAGTTACGCACCCAATAGCTAAAATATTCGAAAAAATACTAGTCACGCAAATCGAACACTACCTCTCACGTAATAACATTTTAACACCATTTCAATTTGGCTTCCGTAAAAGGTTTTCCACTTCTGATGCAATAACATACGCTACAGAAGCATGGCGGTATGACCTGGATCGTGGTTACCATGTTGCTGTAGCCTTCCTTGACCTTAGCAAGGCTTTCAACTCTCTGGACCATGATACACTAACAACACACCTAACTGATCTAGGATTCGAAACAAATGCTTGCAACATGATTAAAAATTACTTACACGACAGACAACAACGAGTTAAAATAGGCCATACATTTTCACCATTCCTTATAGAGAAACGAGGGGTCCCCCAAGGGACACTCCTTGGCCCCCTTCTCTTCTCCTTATATACTAATTCTATTCCAAATTTAACCTCAAAAGATGCAAATCTCATACAATATGCCGATGATACTGCTCTCTATGTCAGCTCCAAAAACGCATCAACTGCTACAGTAGATTTAGCTAAAAATGTACAAAACTTGACCAATGTATTCGCAAAATTAAAATTAAAATTGAACCCGGATAAAACTGAATTTTTACTATCGAACCGCAAATAACATTGACTCAATAAAATTAAAAATAAATGACACCTCAATAATTAGCCAATCTAACTGCATTAAATATCTCGGCGTCCTAATCAACAACAAACTAAGTTGGACCGATCATATAAACAACATAATCAAAAAAATGTCCACCAGCATTGCAAGTCTTAGGAAAATTAAAGGTCAGTTGCCGCTCAAAACGAAAATCCAATTATATAAAACCTTTGTTCTCCCTTACCATCATTATTGCTGTCAATTCCTAATATCTCACCATAATGTTCATGGATTTAAAGACATATTATATAAATTAGAAAAAATTCAGAATTACGGTCTACGATGTACCTTTAATAAACGATGCAAAGACGTAACGGCAACTGACCTCAGAACCAAATCGAAAATACCCCTACTATCTGCTTTCCGTGAATATTACGGTCTCCTATTTTTCTATAAATATATCTACAATATATCTGCCCCTTTTAAAAATCTTGATCTCCCACTGCTCCTAAGAAACACCCAGATCTTAAATAGACGCACATACAAAATCCGCTTACCTAGATGCCACAACCAATTTGGACATTACAGTCTCACTACACAGCTAATTAAACTATGGAACAAACTACCCATTCATATTAGACAAACAAACACTTTACAACATTTTAAACTTATAAAGGGTCTATTACTCAAAAGAGGAGGCACACACACACACACACACCCCCACACACACACACACAGGAAGCTCAATTACCACACCTCTAATATATTTACTTTTCCCGTATACAGTATACACTACTCAAGTTGCATGGCCCTTACGTATGTGTGTAACTGTTTGTGTTTGTGTGGTATGTATGTATTCTAATATTAGTGGGTGTGGGGGGGGGGGTGTGGTGAGGAGCGGGAGGAGGCTTATAATTTTGGCTAGGTGGTGTATGGATTGGGATTGCTTGTTCACATTTTTTATATTTTAATTATTTACCGGTTATGTATGTAGACATTTACTAATATCGTCGCGTACTTAAGCGATGATATAGTGTTTAATTTTGTTGGTTACCGGTGAAATACTGTAGACACCTTTACATATAATTTCCTTAATTATAAGTCCCTACCTTGTGTAGAGACTTCCCCATTCGTGCAATCACTATGGGTACCAAAGGAATAATAATAAAAAAAAAAAAAAAAATATTATATTATTTTTAGGCTTAACCTTATACCATCTGAAGCCTGTTACGAGTTTATGTAACTAGCAGGGATCTATAAATTTTCACCTTGCTGTGCACATTAAATCTTATCATTATATCATATCAGCGTATTATAGTTATTATTATTGCTTTATCTTGTTAATGAATATACAAGACCAAGGATCACACCAACTTGCTTTCCACCCGGTGAATGCTGACTGTACCCTGTCTGTAATAGATTCGGTTCATTTAGTGCGAGTGTGTGCCTTCATATTACTGCAATATTATTCCCCAACTTGTAACTATAATCTATCGATACTATAATGTGTGCAGTACGAGTGAGCCTTGCGCTTACCATGCACTAGATCCAACATAGCGTCCTACCTGTAATATAAATAAGTCACACGTACATTTACCCGGCGACAACACAACACAACGGAACGGTTACATGTACAGTAAATATTACACTACCCCCTTGATGCAGTTTATAGTGCCAAGGCTATACACTAAAGTAATTGATTGTACCTTCAGACCAGATATACATATTAGATAATATAAGTATACATAAACGTTCGTGAGTGCTCCTGCTATGCGGCAGGTATCCCAAGGCACTTGATAGTACTCACAAGAATTACAAACAAACTCTCTTTGGCCAATATGGGGTTAGCCTCCTGTAAAAGTCTTGACAAAATTGACAGAACTCAGGGTTGGTAATCGCAGTTATTAATACCTTCAATGTTCAGCAGGCCAACCCTCAATAGACAACGGAAGTGGAAATTATCTATATTTATTTATCTTTCAGTTTTCTCTTCATTGTTAATTTCCACTTGGTTCTGTTCATAATAAAGGGCCAGCCAGAGCCCACAAATGAAGCAGGCAGCCAGCTAAGCCGTATCTTGAAATATAACATTAGATGTGAGAGACATTATATCGGGCAGTCCTATAGGTTTTATAAAGTATTTTAATTTATATTTATCGTAAAACAATATTATTTTAGTTGTAGTCTAGTTTGCATAATATACTCATTTTGTTATTATTATAAATAGTCAGAATTGAAATTTTAAACAGTTTTTTTATATATTGATATTATCAACACAGCATTTGAAGGCAGCATTATGATGACGCAGGGAGCCCATATTCCGCCATATTCCATTCCCGGCCATTGACCCTGACTAGCCCATGCCCACACAATATACCAATATTGGGCTATGGCAGATACTATGATTGCGCTTTTTTGATATGTAATTGATATATCGATTTTTCACACCTTTAGAATGTTATTATTATTAACTGATTTTTTCACGCCTTTATGACTTTTAGTTAACCTACCGCTCGCTAAGGCGAGTAGAACAAGGAATAGCGACCCAGGGTGATTGGAACCTTTGACGCCGGCGCACATATTGAGGGGGAGACCAGCAGGATGTGGATGTGAAATGTACCAATGAAGAAGAAACCAAGCCAACCAAGGGTAACATTCTACTACCAAGAGAGGATGAGGCATTCTACGAGAGGAGGAAGCATTCTATGACATCAGGGAGTATTCTACTATTGAATGTTAACCCTGTAGAGTAGGCTATCCCAATAGTAATTAAGAACAGAATTACTAATACCTCATCTGATAGGGGCCTTTATTAGGCACCACCAATCAGGTGAGACGGACGGGATGGCAGAGAATGAATGTAGAGACCACAGATGGAGAATTCAGAAACAACCTTTCTCAATTAGCTACAACTGTGAGGAGAGATTTACTGATTACAAATAAGGACGAGACAGGACTGGTGCGGCTTCGCATATAAAATGCGGAAATCTGGTTTAGGGGAGTGAGAGACAAGCAAGGGTGATGATGGGTGAATTTGGGGGGTAAAGTGTAACATCTGGGAGGAGACGATGAGTTGAGTGACGAAGGGTGTGACATCCGGGAATTGTGGTGAGCGTGTCGAGGAGAATGAGTCCTATGGGACTAATGCGACGTGTGAGAAGTGAAGAAATTGAGGCCCGGAGGATCGGATCCAACGGTACCCAATCTAAAATTGTGTGAGGAAGGTGCGATGGTCTAAAACAGACCATCTTATTTACCGAACTTTCGCCCGTCAGTATTCCCCAACGCGGCGACGCGTAGCAAACGCTACAAAGTCAACCCGGTCGGGATCCCTCGCCAACCAGGATCCCGTTACACTCCGTAAAGAATTTGAAGGGATATCGCCAAAGAGTCCCCCTCTCAATTCTTGTCAAACAGGTACCACCACTAACTGTGTACGTACGAACAGAAGGTGCTGGAGGCCAACTACCGTCTATTGTCCGGGGGCAATTGTTCTAGTTCCCTTTCTTCCCAAGAATTCGCTGTATTTTATTAATTTATTTGTATTTATAGCGTTGAATTTCTTTATTCTGGATGATTACCAGCGAAAATAAACTGTAATACCCGGTGCCGTTGACTCTCGTTCATTGTGTCACTGGCATGGCCTAACGACGCAGAACCGATGGGCCAGGGGGTAACAATATTTTGATTGTTACAATTTTAGTTTGTTAAGTATAATATTTATTTAGGGATAATAGTTTCTATGGAAACTACAAAACACAATAATTACTGCAAGAGAAGGCAAAACAATTATTATAAGAGTGGAATAACTGAGAAATGTAATCCTTATTCCATAAATATATAAATACACAAAATACCGATACCCCTTAAATAAATAGAAATTCGCACAAACAATTACTTCTGGCACAACATACGTACAGTTTCAATATAACGCAGGGAACACATCCAATTACCTAAAATCAATTAACTATGTGTTCACACTGCAAGGAGAAGAAACGGAACTTACAGAATAGACAATAATGTCCTGGAATATAGTGTTTGACCTTTGACCTTCGGACTAAAGAGTTTAATAACGAGGGTTTGTTGGAATAGAAATGTGACGTTTCAAGGATTACAAATGATTAAATAAATCTTAATATATTGATGATAATTAATTAGCTGAGAGATTCGAGTTTCAATAAATACACAATAATTCTGGAACATTATAATTTATACATCATAAGTTGGGCAACTAATACGTCTAGGTAATAATCTACGTTGAAATTCATTATAAACAAAATGTTCTAGAATAATATTCACTCATATGTACATAACTCAGCTATTTCTCAATGGAATTCAGATTATGTTACAATTATTTAGAAACATTTTACAGTCACCTGTCTATAAGGGTTACAAACAACTCTAACCAACAAACCACTAAGATTTCACGATATTAAGAGCTAAACACCATATATTCCAGGAGGTGGTTTACTATAAATAGTGATCAATGTTTCATAAACAACAGTTTATATACCCAGTATAAATCCAAGAAGTTACCAATAGCAATAATTAATTAGATCCGACATTGTTTGTTACAGAGTCGGGTCGTAATACCCACGGTTGCTCAGTTCATTCAAGAGCTGGCTAATAATATAATCAGCCAAAAAAATTATAAAATAAAATAGAAAATAAAAGGTAATCCGCTTAATCGACCTTAACAACTGAATAAATTTTGCGAATGAACCAAAAGGATGAGAAAAATCCTATAGTTCCGCAAAAAACGAAGAAAGCTAGAACCATGATTGCGGAATAGGAGAAGTAGAGGAACCCGCTGAGAAACCCTGTCATCGACATCTTGGTGATGTAATAGTTGACGGAATATCCCCCGAAGTACAGAGCTGTGGAGCCGGAGGTGAGGAAAGCCCGCCACCACCAGTTATAGTCTTCGGCGCAGAGATGGAAGTAGCAGAGGAGAACCGAGGCCTGGCCGCAGGTCAGCATGAGGATAAGAGTAACGAGGAAGAGGAATGAGAACATGTAGTAGAATTGTTGGGACCAGATGCTGCCGAGGATGAAGAATAGTTGGATGAATATACAGCCGAAAGGAAGGATTCCGCCCATCAGTATAGACGGGAGGGGTTTGGTCCAGAATGATTGCTCCGGTACCTGAAGGAAAAAAAACATGATTCACCTAAATAATAAACCACGACCCGTAATAGTCTTATTTTCTGATGACATGGAACATAATTTTTCCACTAATCTTTATCATTATCATATTGCTTGAAACTTGGAACACAACTCAACGTTGATAGCCAATTTGAATAGCGAAATCGCAAGCTTCGAATCGCGTGCCTTTTATATCATTAGAAATCTTGCGTTACAAGGATTCCAAATATGTAAAATATATGAATTTAGTTGAGAAACAGCTGAGATATATAGGCGCTCAAAGATTGCAAGAATTATTGTTCGCTGTAGGGTGTATGTGATTTAAATCACAACTACTCACTAATTTAATAACACGTTCTAGAATTTTGTGAACTTCATTAAATTATTTTTATAAATTAACTAAATTACACCATAACCCTTAATACAACAACCATTTTTAGGGGGTCGGACCCCCCCCCCCCCTAATTTTTTTCACATTTCAATAAAATGCTACGAAATTCGGTATGATGATATATTGACACCTTTTCTTACTGGTGGCCTGGCCGGATTTTTCAATTTCTCAGTTATTACCATAAAACAATCCCTTAAAAACTGTCTATTTAGCAATGTTTAACCACCTAGAACATGTAATCTAAATATCATTCGAAGCGCCTTCGTCTGTAGATTCCGAATCTGAAAACCGTTTTAAATTTAACCAAAAATGGGTAAAGATATTATAAAACACTAATGTGTAAATTTAGAGACGCAAATCGCTATAATTCTGATGTTTTGTTGTCTTTATTCTAGAATATTAATTATTATTTAGCTGAGCGTTTAAAACTCTCCATCTCTAGAACAATATATAATTATTTAGCTAATAAAAGGTGCCGTGTACCGATCGGCTGACCTACTGGTTACTGACCTACCGCTTACTGCTGGCACATATAGGCCTACTGCTTACATATGAGATATTATTCTTTGAAGTCGCCGCACTGGTATACGACTAGGCTGTTGAGATGTCTCTGTGTCCTAGGGCGCCCGCTTGTTGCGGCTGCCACGCTAAGAAAGGGCGATGCATTCGTTGCGTGTGCGTCAAACAGGGTCGCCCTTGCACGTTATGTGCCCCTTCGATAAACAGTCTGTGCGAAAACGCGTTGGGGTCCGTTAATTCGCAGCCAAACATTTCCTTCGACGACAAAAGCGCCGATCGATGCTCTCCATCAAGGAGTTCGACGCAGCCAATGGTTAACGTGCATTCGGGAGATTGATATATCCTAGACGAGACTCTTCTAGATTCGGACAGGACGTTAGATGGGTTTGTTAGCGTTGTCACGAGCTCTTCTCCTTCAACTACAATGAGGGCGGTTTCCCATTCTAACTCTTCCTGGATAACATCTCCCACGAAGGTAGGGAGAGATCTGTCCCCAGGCGAGGCACAGGCTCGGGCATTAGCAATACTTGACAGGGCCCGTCGTGGTAGTGAAGCAATAGCTTATCAGTCATCTTCCTTGGGTGAGGGAGTGTCGGAAGCTGGTTCGGTACTTCCAGTTTCTGGCGTCGGTGAGTCGGTCCCTTCGGTATCTGGGATTGGTGAGTCGGTTCCCCTACTGTCTGGAGTAGGTGAGTCGGTTCCTTCGGTGTCTGGGGCTGGTGAGTCGGTTCCTTCAGTGTCTGGAGTCGGCGAGTCGGTTCCTCGAGTGTCTGGGGGCGGTGAGTCAGTCAGTTCAGTGTCTAGAGTCGGTGAGTCGGTTTCTCAAGTGTATGGAATCGGTGAGTCGGTTCCTCAAGTGCCTGGGGTTGGTGAGTCGGTTCCTCAGCTGTCTGGAGTAGGTGAGTCGGTTCCTTCGGTGTACGGGGTCGGTGAGTCAGTTCCTTCACTGTCTGGAGTAGGTGAGTCGGTTCCTTCGGTGTCCGGAGTTGTGTCTGGAGTAAGTGAGTCGGTTCCTTCAGTATCTGGATTCGGTGAATCTGTCCGTTCAGTGTCTGGAGTCGGTGAGTCGGCTCTTCAAATGTCTCGTGTCGGTGAGTCGGTTCCTCAGGCTTCCGGGGTCGGTGAGTCATTCCGCTCAGTGTCTGGAGTCGATGAGTCGGTTCCTCCAGTGTCTGGAGTAGGTGAGTCGGTTCCTTCAGTATCTGGATTCGGTGAATCTGTCCGTTCAGTGTCTGGAGTCGGTGAGTCGGCTCCTCAAATGTCTCGTGTCGGTGAGTCGGTTTCTCAGGGGTCTCGGGTCGGTCAGTCATTCCGCTCAGTGTCTGGAGTCGATGAGTCGGTTCCTCGAGTTTCTGGAGTCGGTGAGTCAGTTCCTTCGGTGTTAGGGGTTGGTGAGTCTGTCCGTTTAGTCTCTGGAGTCGGTGAGTCGGCCCCTCAAGTGTCTGGAATCGGCGGGTCGGTTCCTTCATTGTCTGGAGTCGGTGAGTCGGTCCTCAAGTGTCTAGGGTTGGTGAGTCGGTTCCTGAAGAGTATGGGGTCGGTGAGTTGGTTCCTTATGTGTCTGGAGTCGGTGAGTCAGTCCCTTCGGTGTCTGGAGTCGGTGGGTCGGCCCCTCGGGTGTCTGGAGTCCGTGGGTCGGTTCCTTCATTCTCTGGAGTCGGTGATTCGGTCCCTCGAGTGTCTGGGGTTGGTGAGTCGGTTCCTCAAGAGTATGGTGTCGGTGAGTTGGTTCCTTCAGTGTCTGGAGTCGGTGAGTCAGTCCCTTCAGTATCTGGAGTCGATGAGTCGGCCCCTCAAGTGTCTGGAGTCGGTGGGTCACTTCCCTCGGTGTCTGTTATCAGTGTGTCGGTCCCTTCGGTGTCTGTTGGTATTGGTGTGTCGGGCACTCAAGGGTCTGGGGTCGGCTCGTCAGGGCCTCCAATGTCTGGAGCTGGCACGTGTCCAGTATGTTTGAGGGTCTTTGGAATAAAAGCCAATGAGACTCTGCGCACACATGGCCCACCTGCCAACCGGTGCCTGGGATCTAGTGTCCAGCCAGATGCTTCAGCCTCCTTGCAAGGTCCCCCCGTGCCCATATTCCTCTCACAACCTCCACAACATTCATCAATAATAGACCATCCACTACCTTCTGGCTCTCTCACAAGTCACCACCGGTTAGAGCCTCCCTCGACTAATGACTCTTACGACAGTGACATTTTCTGCGGCAGTTTACTGGACGAAACCGTTATTGCACAGATCATCACTTCCAGTACGACTCTGATTGCCCCATCATCCCCGCCGGAGGTCCCCACCCCGGCACTCCCAGACTTCCACTCATGCACGCTCGCGTTTAACTGGAACGGTATTCCCGGTGAGGTTTACCTGGGTCGCCTCAAACTAGCATACGACGAGATAGCTCATTGGAACTCCAGTTTGTTCGAGATTCCTCGATCTCAGGCGGGTAAAGAGTTTATATCGGCGATGACTAAACTGCTAAATGCGTTTGGCGAGGGTTCCAGTATGGAGGGCTTGGCGATGTATGCAGTCATGGTAATGCCCAAATTAATGCTGCAAGCTGCGACGAGACCGGTTGAACCTGGTGGCAGTGTGAGTAAGACTCTGCAGAGGAGGTTGGAACTATGGCGGGAAGGAAACATTGAGGAACTCTTACTTGAAGGGCGCGCTCTGGTTGCTCGCAGGAAGGGCCTCGGGAATAAAATACACCCGGACCATTCCCGGAAGCGGTTTATTCACGCCATGAACAAAGGCCGAGTTGGCGCCGCGGTAGATATCGTTGAAGATGGCACTGGTTCCAGAGTCCTTGGGATCGATGAGGAAATCGGTGGAAAAACGGTAAAGGATATTCTAATATATTAATTTAATTGCGCCATGGTACTGGCATTATGGTAGATAAAAACGGTATTTAATTAAATCAAATAAATAAGTAAAAACGTTAAAGAGTTAAAAGAGTTCGGTAAATTACGTATCATTAGAGGCCCAGGAGGTTAGCGTTCGCGAGTTTTCCTTGCATGTTAGTAGGTGGTATAGTGGGGCCGGGTCTCCGCACAGCAGACATACACAGCTCTCCAGGTTGGGGGCATGAAATTTATCTGTCGCACAGATCTTATGATGAAATCCGTGGACCGATACCCGTGTTGTTACGTGCCGACCGGATTGGTTAGGTTCTGTCCATTTTCGGTTCTGGAATGCCGGGCTGCTCCAGAACTCGACCGGAATTTCCGACTTCTTGGTTACGATATCTGCTCTATATTCCATCAAGGCAGCCGTATCGTTTAGGTGCAGATTACAAATGATGTCCTCGACTAGAGTGTTCTCCCCGCACAAAGCTATCACAAGGCGATTCAATGTGCTTTTGTGTACGCCCAAGGTTTTCTTTAGGTAATTAGTCTTTACTCTGTCAATTGTATGGAGGTTCGCGGTAGTCAGATGAGGCCAGATTAGATGTAGGTTGTACGTTATTATGGGTCGTATCTTTATGTTGAATACTTTTATAGCGGTCGCCAGAGAAAGATAACGCGGGTTTGTAATGTTGTGGATAGACATTATAGATTTACAACAGATATTTGTAATGTGTGTCGAAAAGGATAACGTTGGCTGGAAAGTAACACCCAAATATGTGTAAGCGTTTCGGATTATAACAGGTTGCTGGTTGTAATAAAACTCATCTGCTTTACAAAGTTTACCTCCCCGTCGAAACTTGATCACGGCAGTTTTCTTTAAATTGACTGTGAGACCATTCAGAGCCGCCCACTCTGATAGAGCATTGAGGCCGGCTTGTAGACTTTCCCTGGTGTGTGAGTAAAACAGTAGATCGTCGGCAAACAGTAATATTACTAAAATGTCAGCCCGCTTGAGCGCATCTACCAGATCCGCAATGTATAGTATAAATAAATAAGGACTGAGTGTATCACCCTGTAATAGGCCGATCAGCTGGCTTATTGGTTTGGTTTTACGCAACCCATCGAAGACTTGTATGTAATTGGTCGATAGTAGTATTTCTATAAATCGCAGCATTCTTCCTTTGAGCCCAAATAAACGGCGCAGTTTCTCGATGAGTTTAGGTCTTGGAACGGAATCGAATGCTTTCTTGAAATCCACAAAGCATGCGTACAGGGGTCTCCTTGGTTGGTCGAGGTTACAGTTTATATCATGGAGCAATTGTTCAATGGGTTGTGCCGTAGAAGGATATTCTAATAGAAAAACACCCTGGACCGGGTCCAATAGATCCCTCTTTAATCGAAACCTCCTGGCCAGATTCTGTAGATTTTCATCCCGCGGTCTTTGATAGCATCAATAGTGACGCCGTGCTCTCCTGTGTACTCCACTCCCACGGTTCCCCAGGTCCCTCCGGCCTCGATGCAGACGCCTGGCGACGCGCCATGACAGCCTTCGGTAATGTATCCTGCGACCTTAGGAAGGCCGTGGCAGGGGTAGCGAGGCGTTTGGCGACGGAACACATCGACTCCGCGAGTTTACTTCCCTACAACGCGAGTCGGTTAGTGCCACTCGATAAACAACCAGGGGTTCGACCAATTGGTGTGGGCGAGGTACTACGGAGGATTATTGGGAAGGTGGTCGGGAGGATAGCGAAGTTCGACCTTGGTGAGCTGGCGGGTAACACCCAACTGTGTGCGGGGCAAGTCGGTGGTATAGAACACGCTGTGCATGCCCTACGGGAACACTTTGAACAGCCTGAATGCGACGGCCTCCTTTTGATTGACGCAAAGAATGCGTTCAACGCCTTGAGTCGCCGTTTAACCCTTCTGAACTGCCAGGTACTTTGTCCAGTTCTCTTCACCATCCTAACCAATTCCTATCGGGAACCGTCGCCGCTTTTCGTAGGAAATGACGTTATCTGGTCGCAAGAGGGGTCAACCCAAGGGGATTCTCTGGCGATGCAGATGTTTGCAGTCGGCACATTGCCAATGGTTAAGAAACTAGAACCTATTCTTATGAATTGCCACACGTATGTGGCTTCCCCCATCCAACCTTTGGGTTCCCCCCACCAACCTTCGGGTACCCCGCTCAAACCGGCGGGTTTCCCCATTCAACCGGCGGTTTCCCCCCTCCAACCTCCGGATTCCCCCCTCCAACCGGTGGGCTCCCCCCGCCAACCGGTGGGCTCCCCCCTCCAACCGGTGGGCCCCCACCTCCAACCAGTGGGTTCCCCCCTCCAACCTCCGGATTCCCCCCTCCAACCGGTGGGCTCCCCCCGCCAACCGGTGGGCTCCCCCCGCCAACCGGTGGGCTCCCCCCTCCAACCGGTGGGCCCCCCCCTCCAACCAGTGGGTTCCCCCCTCCAACATTCGGGCTCCCCCCTCAAACCTTCGGGTTCCCCCCTCCAACCTTCGGATTCCCCCCTCAAACCTTCGGGCTTCCCCCTCGAATGGGCGGTTTCCCCCCTTCAACCATCGGGTTCCCCCCTCCAACCTTTGGGTTCCCCCCTCCAAACTTCGGGCTCCCCCCTCAAACCTTTGGGTTCCCTCATCAAACCTACGGGTCCCCCGCTCCAACCTACGGGTCCCCCGCTCCAACCGGCGGGTTCCACCCTCCAACCTTCGGGTCCCCACCCCCAACCGGTGGTTTCACCCCTCCAACCATCGGGTTCCCCCCTCCAATCCTCGGGTCCCCCCCTCCAACCATCAGGTCCCCTCCTTCAACTATTGGGTTCCCCCCTCCAACATTTGGGTTCCCCCCTCCAACTATCGGGTTCCCCCTTCCAATCTCCGGTTCCCCCTTCCAACCTTTGGGTTCCCCCCTCCAACCTTCGGGTTCCCCCCTCCAACAGGCGGGTTCCCCCTTCCAACCGGTGGGTTCCCCCCTCCAACCGGAGGGTTCCCCCCTCCAACCGGTGGTTTCCCCCCTCCAACTGGCGGGTTCCCCCCTCCAACCAGGGGGTTCCCCCCTCCAATCTTCGGGTTCCCCCCTCCAACCTTCGGGTTCCCCCCTCCAACCGGCGGGTCCCCCCCAACAACCATTGGGTTCCCCCCTCCCAACGGCGGGATCCAAATTCCAACAGGCAGGTTCCCCCCTCCAACAGGCGGGTTGCCCCCTCCAACAGGCAGGTTCCCCCCTACAACCACAACCGGCGGTTCCCCCCCTACAACCGGCGGTCTCCTCCACCCAACCAGGGGTTTACCCAGACCGAGAGGCGGTTTCATCGGATCCGATGACCTTTCCGGGTATCCACAAGTGGTATGCGGATGATGGCAGCGCTGCTGGTAACCTCGGAATGCTACGTGACTATTGGGAGGAAGCGGCTACCATCGGGCCTGGCTATGGATATTACCCCACAAAGGCATTTCTTATTGTGAAGAACTCAAAGCGCGAAGAGGCCAACGCGATTTTCTCTGGCCTCCCTGTTGAAGTGGTCGATGGTCATCGAGTCCTGGGGTCCGTAATAGGGTCCACATCCTACTGTGCTGGGTATCTGGAGAAGCGAGTTGATGTCATCTGTCGCCAACTAAAACACCTCAACGATTTCGCAGTGACTGCTCCCCACCCCGCGTACGGATGCCTGGTCCGTGGCTTACAGCCAAAGGTAAACTTCTTGGCTCGCACCACACCCGGGTTAGTCGGTCACTTGGATCGAGTTGAGGAAACACTCTCCAGCACAGTCATCCCGACACTCACTGGCAGATACCCACCCGGCCTTTCGGAACGACAGCTGCTGGCACTCCCTGTGAGGGAGGGGGGGGCTAGCTATAAATCAACCTCAGGATGAGGTGGAAAGCTATGAGAAGTCGTTGCGACTCTGCGAGCCCCTACGGTGTTCGGACCCAGCCGCTCGTACAACACAGCAGACCATCCTGCGTGAGATCCGCAAGGAGCAGGATGAGGCTGTGAAGACTCGATGTGCGGCGGTTGATGCTCAACTGTCCGGAGACGCCCTCTACCATCGGACACTGGCGAAGGAGCGTGGAGCGTCAGCATGGCTCTCGGCCCTACCCATTTCCAGATACAACTTTTCCCTACACAAATCCGCTTTCCGGGATGCGTTGTGTCTGCGATTTGGGTGGGAGCCCCCGAGGCTGCCCGCCAACTGCTCCTGCGGTGCTGTATTCACCATCTCCCACTCCCTTCACTGCCCTATGGGAGCCTACCCGATCCTGCGGCACAACGAGGTCCGCGATTTCCTCGCCGAGCTCCTCAGCGAGGTCGCACACGACGTTGAGGTGGAACCCCATCTCCAGCCGATCGAGGGCGAGTCTTTCCGCCTGAGATCTGCTACGGTAGACCCGGAGGCCCGTCTGGACGTTGCGGCGAGTGGGCTGTGGGGTGGGCGCTTCGAGCGGGTGTATATCGACGTCAAGGTATTCAACCCTCTGTGCTCCTCCAATCCTCGCTCCATGGATGCTGCTTACAGCAAACATGAGCGAGAGAAACGGAGGAAGTACGAGGAGAGAATCAATGACATCGAGCACGCCGGCTTCTCGCCTTTTGTAATTGCTACAACTGGTGGGGCCAGCCGCTCAGCCCACGCGCTCCTCACACGCATTGCGCTCTTACTGTCGGCGAAACGGGATGCTCCCTACTCGCAGACTCTCTCCCTCATCAGGACTCGGTTGAGTTTCGCCCTCCTCCGTTCCTCCATCATGTGCCTCCGGGGCGCACGGAAGCCGAAGGCTAGGCTGGCAACGAGACAGACGATGCGGGAGACCGGCGTGAGCGCGGCTGTAGCCGAGGCTGGGATTGCATTAAATAGTTTCAACAATAATTATTAATTACCTACAATTTGTTGACATTAATTAATTCATTATGCTGCTTGTTTGTTAATGTTTATTTTATTTGTAATTGAAATAAAGAAATTTAGTATAATATTCTAAAAAAAAAAAAAAAAAAAAAAAAAAAAAAATTCCATCTTGTTTTTTAATTCCATAATTAATATTCTAGAATTGAGTAAAAAAAACATTAGAATTATAGCGATTTACGTCACAAAAATTTACACCTTAGTATTTTTATAATATCTCCGGAAGTTCTTGGTGAAATTTACAACGGGTTTCAGATTCGGAATCTGCAGATGAAGGCGGTTCTAATGATATCTAGATTTCATTCCAAAGACGAAAAATAAAGCCGACAGAGGTGGTTAAATATTGCGAAATAGACGATTTTTAACGACTTGTTGTATCGAAATAGCTCATAAATTAAAAAATCCGGCCAGGCCACCAGTAAGAAAAGGTATCGATCTATCATCACACCGAATTTTGTAGCATTTTGTTGAAATTTGAAAAAAATAGGGGGGGGGGCTCCGACCCCATAAAAATGGTTGTTGTATTAAGGGTTATGGTGTATATATAGAATGGCCTCCAGAGAACGATATTTCTTGCAATCTTTGAACGCCTATATCTCAGCTGTTTCTCAACGAAATTCAGATATCGTTATATTTGGAATCCTTGTAACGCAAGCTTTCTAATTATAAAAAAATACCACTATTGTGGATACTGGCGGCAATAGGAAGGGTGCAGGAGTGCAAGGAATTTCGCACCCACTACACTTTTTTTTAAACGCTTAAAAAAATTTAAAGCAAAAATTGAGAGTTATGACTTCATGCCAACCACGTTTATAATAACATCACGAATATAATAAATTTACACCACTTTTACATTTGCCTGGCGAGGTATCTGATTGGTCGTTCGTAAATTTACCTGGCGAGGTATCTGATTGGTCGTTAACTTAACTGGCGAAGTATCTGATTGGTCGTTAATTTACCTGGCGAGCTATCTGATTGGTCGTAAACTCACCTGGCAAGGTATCTGATTGGTCGTTAACTTACCTGGCGAGGTATGTGATTGGTCGTTAACTTACCTGACGAGGTATCTGATTGGTCGTTAACTTACCTGGCGAGGTATCTGATTGGTCGTTAACTTACCTGACGAGGTATCTGATTGGTCGTTAATTTACCTGGCGAGGTATCTGATTGGTCGTAAACTTACCTGGCAAGGTATCTGATTGGTCGTTAACTTACCTGGCGAGGTATCTGATTGGTCGTTAACTTACCTGGCGAAGTATCTGATTGGTCGTTAACTTACCTGACGAGGTATCTGATTGGTCGTTAATTTACCTGGCGAGGTATCTGATTGGTCGTTAACTTACCTGACGAGGTATCTGATTGGTCGTTAATTTACCTGGCGAGGTATCTGATTGGTCGTAAACTTACCTGACGAGGTATCTGATTGGTCGTTAACTTACCTGACGAGGTATCTGATTGGTCGTTAATTTACCTGGCGAGGTATCTGATTGGTCGTAAACTTACCTGGCGAGGAATCTGATTGGTCGTTAACTTACCTGACGAGGTATCTGATTGGTCGTTAATTTACCTGGCGAGGTATCTGATTGGTCGTAAACTTACCTGGCAAGGTATCTGATTGGTCGTTAACTTAACTGGCGAGGTATCTGATTGGTCGTTAATTTACCTGGCGAGGTATCTGATTGGTCGTAAACTTACCTGGCAAGGCATCTGATTGGTCTTTATCGTTAACTTACCTGGCGAGGTATCTGATTGGTCGTTAACTTACCTGGCGAAGTATCTGATTGGTCGTTAACTTACCTGACGAGGTATCTGATTGGTCGTTAATTTACCTGGCGAGGTATCTGATTGGTCGTTAACTTACCTGACGAGGTATCTGATTGGTCGTTAATTTACCTGGCGAGGTATCTGATTGGTCGTAAACTTACCTGGCAAGGTATCTGATTGGTCGTTAACTTAACTGGCGAGGTATCTGATTGGTCGTTAATTTACCTGGCGAGCTATCTGATTGGTCGTAAACTTACCTGGCAAGGCATCTGATTGGTCGTTAACTTACCTGGCGAGGTATCTGATTGGTCGTTAACTTACCTGGCGAAGTATCTGATTGGTCGTTAACTTACCTGACGAGGTATCTGATTGGTCGTTAATTTACCTGGCGAGGTATCTGATTGGTCGTAAACTTACCTGGCAAGGTATCTGATTGGTCGTTAACTTACCTGGCGAGGTATCTGATTGGTCGTTAACTTACCTGGCGAAGTATCTGATTGGTCGTTAACTTACCTGACGAGGTATCTGATTGGTCGTTAATTTACCTGGCGAGGTATCTGATTGGTCGTTAACTTACCTGACGAGGTATCTGATTGGTCGTTAATTTACCTGGCGAGGTATCTGATTGGTCGTAAACTTACCTGACGAGGTATCTGATTGGTCGTTAACTTACCTGACGAGGTATCTGATTGGTCGTTAATTTACCTGGCGAGGTATCTGATTGGTCGTAAACTTACCTGGCGAGGAATCTGATTGGTCGTTAACTTACCTGACGAGGTATCTGATTGGTCGTTAATTTACCTGGCGAGGTATCTGATTGGTCGTAAACTTACCTGGCAAGGTATCTGATTGGTCGTTAACTTAACTGGCGAGGTATCTGATTGGTCGTTAATTTACCTGGCGAGGTATCTGATTGGTCGTAAACTTACCTGGCAAGGCATCTGATTGGTCTTTATCGTTAACTTACCTGGCGAGGTATCTGATTGGTCGTTAACTTACCTGGCGAAGTATCTGATTGGTCGTTAATTTACCTGACGAGGTATCTGATTGGTCGTTAATTTACCTGGCGAGGTATCTGATTGGTCGTTAACTTACCTGACGAGGTATCTGATTGGTCGTTAATTTACCTGGCGAGGTATCTGATTGGTCGTAAACTTACCTGGCAAGGTATCTGATTGGTCGTTAACTTAACTGGCGAGGTATCTGATTGGTCGTTAATTTACCTGGCGAGCTATCTGATTGGTCGTAAACTTACCTGGCAAGGCATCTGATTGGTCGTTAACTTACCTGGCGAGGTATCTGATTGGTCGTTAACTTACCTGGCGAAGTATCTGATTGGTCGTTAACTTACCTGACGAGGTATCTGATTGGTCGTTAATTTACCTGGCGAGGTATCTGATTGGTCGTAAACTTACCTGGCAAGGTATCTGATTGGTCGTTAACTTACCTGGCGAGGTATCTGATTGGTCGTTAACTTACCTGGCGAAGTATCTGATTGGTCGTTAACTTACCTGACGAGGTATCTGATTGGTCGTTAATTTACCTGGCGAGGTATCTGATTGGTCGTTAACTTACCTGACGAGGTATCTGATTGGTCGTTAATTTACCTGGCGAGGTATCTGATTGGTCGTAAACTTACCTGGCAAGGTATCTGATTGGTCGTTAACTTACCTGGCGAGGTATGTGATTGGTCGTTCGTTCACTTACGTGGCGAGGTATCTGATTGGTCGTTAACTTACCTGACGAGGTATCTGATTGGTCGTTAACTTACCTGACGAGGTATCTGATTGGTCGTTAATTTACCTGGCGAGGTATCTGATTGGTCGTAAACTTACCTGGCAAGGTATCTGATTGGTCGTTAACTTACCTGACGAGGTATCTGATTGGTCGTTAACTTACCTGACGAGGTATCTGATTGGTCGTTAACTTACCTGACGAGGTATCTGATTGGTCGTTAACTTACATGCGTATGCGAGGTATCTGATTGGTCGTTAACTTACCTGACGAGGTATCTGATTGGTCGTTAACTTACATGCGTATGCGAGGTATCTGATGGGTCGTTAACTTACGTGCGAGATATCTGATTGGTCGTTAACTTACCTGACGAGGTATCTGATTGGTCGTTAACTTACTTGCGAGGTATCTGATTGGTCGTTAACTTACGTGCGATGTATCTGATTGGTCGTTAACTTACCTGGCGAGGTATCTGATTGGTCGTTAACTTACGTGCGAGGTATCTGATTGGTCGTTAACTTACGTGCGAGGTATCTGATTGGTCGTTAACTTACCTGACGAGGTATCTGATTGGTCGTTAACGTACCTGGCGAGGTATCTGATTGGTCGTTAACTTACCTGGCGAAGTATCTGTTTGGTCGTTAACTTACCTGGCGAAGTATCTGATTGGTCGTTAATTTACCTGGCGAGGTATCTGATTGGTCGTTAATTTACCTGGCGAGGTATCTGATTGGTCCGGACTGGATTCTCTATGAGTCGCCGTTTGTAGCCGATATAAGCCCCGAAGAAGGTTAGGGGAACCGAAACGAGGAACCACATAGCCAGGAGAGCGCAAAGAGTACCGAAAGGAAGGGCACCCGAAGAACCTGCGCGTAGACGATTAGATATAGACGATTAGGAGAACCAGGAAGTTGTAAAATATCAGAGGTAAAACAATCCACACCACTCAAATGCTATGGAACCTTAAAAAAGTCATTGAAATTGAGTGGATTGTTCTATCTCTGTGACAAGATCCCGAAGGTAAAACTACCCACTCAGATAAAGAGGAAATGTTCTGTACATTTTCGTTTTGCTATGCCTCTCGGGAAAATATAGTGTTT
The DNA here is from genome assembly GCA_032718475.1 of Nemertoderma westbladi. Lineage (NCBI taxonomy): Eukaryota > Metazoa > Xenacoelomorpha > Nemertodermatida > Nemertodermatidae > Nemertoderma > Nemertoderma westbladi. The sequence continues at coordinate 24,175 of JAUCBJ010007670.1, forward strand.
AAAAGGAATCAGACTTTTCGGGATTCCCGGGACCGGGATTATCACTCTCGGGATCCCGATTTTCGGGAACGGGATTGCAATTTTGGATTAAATTCCTCAAAGTATGTGGCGGGTTTTGGGTAACACTCATTTTATCTTAAAGTTCTGAAATATTAGTAAGATAAAGTTCTATTAAAATTATTCTGCAATTGATTACTGGATGGTTTACTGACATGAAAATTCGATATAAGCAAAACATTTCCGTGCTGCTGGAACTGCTTACAGATTTTCAACAAATTTACTTAAATATATATTCTTCGAGATCCCGGTCCAAAAAAAAGTCGGGATCGGGGTCGTTATAGGATTTTTTGACGCGATCCCTGTTTTTGGGGATCCAGTTTAAACACTAAATATAAATTAGCTTACTAACCTATAACCCAGAGCACGATATTTACGATAAAGAGGATAGCAAAAGCGACTCCGGGGCAGAGGAAGGCTGTTAGTAAGACATTACTCTTCCAACGGATACCCCCAAAGGATTTGTAGATGCGGGCGCTTACGTAGCCGGCTGGGGTGCCTAGCAACACGTAAACAACAAGGACGCAGGTTAGTAGAGCGCCCCTTTGCGCCGGACTGAGGAACCCAAGACAAGCGCAGATTAGTGTGACCATCACCATGGTGATTATCTGGAATATTTGAGTCAAATAAATATAATTATTATGTAAAACCAGGCCTACCCAACCTACCTGCACTCCTCTACCTGCACTCCTCTACCACACAGACCAACCTACCTGCACTCCTCTACCACACAGACCAACCTACCTGCACTCCTCTACCACACAGACCAACCTACCTGCACTCCTCTACCACACTGACCAACCTACCTACACTCCTCTACCACACTGACCAACCTACCTGCACTCCTCTACCACACAGACCAACCTACCTACACTCCTCTACCACACTGACCAACCTACCTGCACTCCTCTACCACACAGACCAACCTACCTACACTCCTCTACCACACTGACCAACCTACCTGCACTCCTCTACCACACAGACCAACCTACCTGCACTCCTCTACCACACAGACCAACCTACCTGCACTCCTCTACCACACTGACCAACCTACCTGCACTCCTCTACCACACAGACCAACCTACCTACACTCCTCTACCACACTGACCAACCTACCTGCACTCCTCTACCACACAGACCAACCTACCTGCACTCCTCTACCACACAGACCAACCTATCTGCACTCCTCTACCACACAGACCAGCTACCCGCACTCCTCTACCACACTGACCAACCTACCTGCACTCCTCTACCACACAGACCAACCTACCTGCACTCCTCTACCACACTGACCAACCTACCTGCACTCCTCTACCACACTGACCAACCTACCTGCACTCTTCTACCACACAGACCAACCTACCTGCACTCCACTCCCCAGCAGTACTGACAGTAACATTCCTCTTCTAGGTGGCCGGAACACATCTCCGTGTACCAACTTCCAACCGTACTCCTCTATGGCGTCGTCTCCAGTCTCCTGATTGTACTTGGCGATATCCCGATGGAGAGTTCTCAACAAAATCATGGAGAGCATACCGGCGAGGAAAAGAACGATGACAAGGGAGTTGATTATAGAGAACCATTGGATGTTGGAGTGGGGCATCGATTCGAGAATATAATCCCAGCGGGAAGCCCAAGTTATCTTAAAACCAATCAATTACTAATATTAAATACAAATAATTATAAAAATGGGAAATGTTTAAGTTTAATACATCATTTATTATTTTAAGAAATATTTTTACCCATACATTTTTTTACATTTATCCCCCAACATGAGAGCATTTTGTACATTACATGTGCACCATCATCCTTAATATTCGATTATAAAACTCTCCATTTCATTTCTTCATTACGAGTAATTTAATTCATATTTTAGAATTGAGTAAAGAATATTGTTGTAGCTAATTAATACGTAATTCAGTGACCCCCCCCCCCTCCCCCTCCCCCAATTTTTCTACATATCTTGGATGAGATTGCGTGAAATTTATAGATATTCGTTGATCTTGATGCCATTGGAAAGATAACGTTGCAACGATTCAAAATATGTAAAAATATTTCAAATTGGTTGGGAAATAGCTGAGATATGGGCGTTCGAAAGTTGCTTGTATTTGCTACCGCGCTGCAGGCCATTTATTATATTTAATATATACACCATGTTCTATAACAGTTTGTTTATGTTTGAAAATCCATGTATTCGTATTGCATGTACTAGTGTTATTATTAGAGGCATTGCACTGTTGCCCAGCTACTTATGAGATAAACAAACTATTCTAGAACAAGGTGTATTTATTAAATAGAATAAATGGCCTGCAGCGCGGTAGCAAATACAAGGAACCTCCGAACGCCCATATCTCAGCTATTTCCCAACCAATTTGAAATATTTTTACATATTTTGAATCGTTGTAACGTTATCTTTCCAATGGCATCAACGAATATCTATAAAACTGAGATATAACTGCAGTACGACTGACGCAATATCGATGGAGACACGTTTTTAAACGCTTTTAGCTATAGATTGAGGGCGAAAATAAAAATTCTGGCTCGCCCAGTCAGTGGTCGGGAGGTGAAACTAACTCTGTTTAAAATTTCATGCAATCTCATCACGATTTGTAGAAAAATTTGGGAGGGGGGGGGGGGGGGGGAGGTACCTGAATAACGACACTATATTCCAGGACATGGTGTACTATACTACTTATGTGAGCGTGAGGTAAAGCATATTAAATACCGTTCGCCTTTATGAAATTGTTGAATCACAACATAATTGTTTAATGTTTATGCATTGCTATGCTATTGTGAAATATTATGCAGAATAGCATTAATATATAGCTGTAACAATATATACCGACGGTATAATAAAGCATTAATTATTACGCAATTAATTTCATAAGCTTAGGTCGTAAAAAATAATTATTTATTACATGGGAAAAAAGTATAACTTTTTTTTCTTAAGGGTCGAGAGAATATTGAAAAAAAATGTAAACTATAGTATTTTACTATATTGCTTCCATAGTTAGCTGCGATTCCAATTATTGCACTCTTCAACTCCCGATGCTTCCTTACTCAATGTTAAATGATTTAGTGTTCACGAATATTTATTACGTAACTAGAGAGCCGCTTAACTACATAAACAAATATTGGATATTGAGTTCCGTTTCGGAGTTCGCCTTACAGGCACTAAAGTTGCAATAACATTTGAGTGTGTGAATGGATTTTGCTCAAATTATTTACAAACCTTTTGTACTGCGATGGTCTTCAACATATGTAATAACATTTAAGAAATTCCACCAAAAATATTTTATTTTACTTTATTTCGCCGGGAAGAAAGTAAAATCAATACAATCCTATGGGTTAGGCCTACTTTTTTTCCCTAGGGAAAAATGTGAAACGTTTTCTCCCGAATTTGGTGTAAATTCGGGAGAAAAAGTAATAATTTAAGAATAAAAGTTTATTATAACTTTTTTTTACATCTGAAGATTTCTTACCGGCACCTAGCTGGTGCACGGCACCAACAGCACATAACGATAGGTGCACTAACGGCACCTAGCTGGTGCACGGGCACCAACAGCACATAACGATAGGTGCCCTAACGGCACCTAGCTGGTGCACGGGCACCAACAGCACATAACGATAGGTGCCCTAACGGCACCTAGCAGGTGCACGGGCACCAACAGCACATAACGATAGGTGCCCTAACGGCACCTAGCTGGTGCACGGGCACCAACAGCACATAACGATAGGTGCCCTAACGGCACCTAGCTGGTGCACGGGCACCAACAGCACATAAAGATAGGTGCACTAACGGCACCTAGCTGGTGCACGGGCACCAACAGCACATAACGATGGGTGCACTAACGGCACCTAGCTGGTGCACGGGCACCAACAGCACATAACGATAGGTGCACTAACGGCACCTAGCTGGTGCACGGGCACCAACAGCACATAACGATAGGTGCCCTAACGGCACCTAGCTGGTGCACGGGCACCAACAGCACATAACGATAGGTGCACTAACGGCACCTAGCTGGTGCACGGGCACCAACAGCACATAACGATAGGTGCACTAACGGCACCTAAAGATATGTGCACCAACGGCACCCAACGTAACGTGCACCAACGGCACCTAACGATATGTGCATCAGCAACACCTAACGATATGTGCGCCTCTATTATATATATCTAATTCGCAAAAGGTGCAGCTGCTTGCGCATGCGCAATAATAGTCTCCCATGCCGCCATTCAGTTGCACGGGGTAGGTGTAAAACGCGGATCCGGATTCCAAAATTATCAATTAAGGGAAAGGAGCAGGTTACAGTGGCACGTTATTTTAACCAAAACAATAAACTAAAGTCAATAGAACAGGTTATAGTTTTATTTTTGGGAGTTATAAAAATGTAAAAATATCGACTTCCGTAGGGACAATGTTAAATGTAGAATCCGGATCCGGATCCGCGTTTTACTCTGACCCAGATGCACGCAGTATATATGTTACACACATAATTCTCTGTAATTACGGCATTTAAATTAAATGTATTCTTCTGTACTGTGTTACTGCATGAGTCCTTTCTGAACCCAGCTGATACTGTAATGATGATAAAACGGTATGGGGCTAGCTGCCGCAGTGGGGCGGCTGTGGACATATTAAAATCAGCAGTAAACAGCAACGCATAGTGGACTGAAGGGCCAATAAAAGGAATTGGCCCTTCAAATTCGTAATTTCGTGTTTTTACTCATAAAAAAATCTGTCAATACTTCCCGGCATTCACTGTTTATTTGTAAGAAGAAATAGTGATAAAGTAGAATGGGGGAGTTCATGATAGAGTTGCCCCCAACTAGTTCAGATGGTTTGTTAAGACAGAGTCGATGACTTGCGTATTTCGATGTTAACTCTTAAACTGGTGAGGATTTTTCTAAAAAGCCATCTCCACTCCACTTGGTGAAAACTCAAATATGAGTTTAATGAGAGGAAGTTGTACTTGGTGAGAACTTTTCCTTCAATCTATTCTGACTCACACCGTATTTACTCGAATAAGAGCCTGGGCGTTTATGTTTATAAATAGCCAATTGGGGAGGCGTTTATTCGAGGGGGGCGTTTATTCGGGGAAGCCGTTTAAAGTTCCAAATTGTGTGGTTCGAGTAGGTCACCCCCACTACAAAAATTTGAAGTTAATCAACTATACATAATACGATGGTATTAAAATGATGGGTGTTAAAACAATCCAGATGACCCAAATTGTTAGAAAAACACACACTGACCCCAATATATTTATGTAACTTCAAAAAAATTAAAAATGAATATGAAGTAAAAAATATACAATAAATCATATAGAAAATTCATTCAAATATTTTTGCAATTATCAACACCTCATGGGGAGAAGGAAAAAATAAAATAACCAATTACTGATAGAAAAACTAATGAAGTTACAGTTTGGGAGATTTGGTGACTTCAAATATAAGGTACCATGTTCAATTGGCGTAAATTCGGGGAGGGCGTTTATTCGAGGGGGGGGGGGGGGGGGGGGGTATTGTAGGGCTCTTATTCGAGTAAATACGGTATGAGTTTCGGCTATGCAGCTGTCAGGAAGGCATTGAAATCGCTAATTTAACATTTTGAAGTAATTCGCAGTTATTTAAAATAATTTATCTTATTCGTTAAAAATATATACTGTTAAGATTAGGGATGTCCCGGAATCTATATTTTGATTCCGGCCGGAACCGGTACCGGAATTCAATATGCCGGAACCGGAATTTGTATGTAGTTAGTGAAATATACTAAATGACAATTACGCTTTATAATTTTTTGTGAAATATACGTATTTTTTTAATTTCTAAAGCCAAGTTTACTCATGAGATCTAAGGAATTTTAGTGTGAGAGAGGCAGGAAAACCCCAGAAGCAGGAAAAATTGATAATGGGGGCTGGGGGAGGGGTACTTGTGGGACCTAACCCTATCTGGCCAGGTCTATTTTTACTAATTGGCCCTGGGTGGGTTGTCATTTTTGGAATTTGTTTAGATCTTGGCTGAAAAAATACAATTTTGTGGTATAAGGGTTTTCGAGGTCGCCGATCACGATAAAACTTGTTAAGAATATTTACTGGAAGTGTAAACATTAAATTTTTATCAATTTATGCTACCGGTACTTGTATTTTTCGTGACAAATTGGCACATGTCCAAAAATGCCACAATGAATCGGATATATATATTATATATTATATGATATGATGGTGTCATATTCATGATCAGCATCCCGGAAAGCCCGTAATGTCATCAAATTAGTTTCATTTGGTGACGTGATTTTTCATTATCATATTTGCACTACTTGTTTTTTTCGTGGCCCTGGTTCACATTCAAAATTACTAGAAATTTTCTAGAATGTTATATCTGAGTTCAATAATCGTGATCAGCATCCAAAAAAACGCTATATACCGCAAATAAATTTTTAATTTTATCGAACTATTAAAACTTTTGTTTCGCGCGAAAATTACTGGAGATGAGTGCCAGAATGGGATAACACGAAAACTAACATCTATGATTTTGGCGTTTGCACTGGTGGATAGCCCATTAACTATTAGGAAAAGTCGCGAAATCTTGGTTTTCCTACAATACCTGGCTTAAAGATACAGTTTACTGAGTTGAGTTACAAAAAAATTTATAAAATGACCACCACAGGCCAAATAGGGAACGACAAGGAATTCGATTTCATTTTTATCCAAAAACCCACAACCTTGGCCAAAAGTTAGGTTTTGGGCTCATAATACATAAAAACCAACGTTGACCAAAAATGTATTATGTACCGTATCGCTTTGGTGCAATATCCTGGTGTCGTTAATGAAAAGGAGCAGGTTACAGTGACATGTAATTATGACCAAATCAATAAACAAAGTCAATATTACATGTTACAATTTAATCTTTGCTGGGAATAAATATATTTCCTTAGTAATAAAACTACTGTGTTACGCAACAACTAACGCTAATATAATGCCGCAGGACCTAATTAAGTAACATAAAGGACCCCTTTGTAAATAAGCTACAGCTTTAGGGGTAATACGATATGTTGTTGGACAATACCTTATAATATTATTGTTTTTACATAATGTGTGGTAATAATTTCACAAACTAATTGTAACTATTAAACTAGTTAGCAAACTGGTAATTCCGGCCGGAATTGACCCCATTCCGGCAATTCCGACCGGAACCGGAATCTGGCAAAAACTGCCGGAATTCCGGCCGGAACGGAATTCCGGGACATCCCTAGTTAAGATCCAGTTTTTCTCAACATTTTCAATGAGCAGAAATTCAATTTTACTCTCTGACTGGAAGATTTGAAGAAAGATTTAAAGTACGAGCGAAGCGATTGCTAAAATCCCAAAGAGTGCAAAACTCAATACACGATGGCAGAAAATCTTAATTTCGGACTTCTGAAACTATTGAGTGTAATGGAGTTATCTGATATATTTTTATCGGATCTATTAAGCGTCAAAGTCAAAGATAAATTATATTAATATATAATAATTATATTATGTATTATTTACTTTCATTACATTATTATTATTTTATAAATCGCAAGAAATTTCTGGATTTACATTTAATTTAATTTTACATTCAATTCTGAAATTTGCATTAATTTTTTTTTAAACTTTATAAATATTAAGAAAAACTCTCACCAAGGAGGAAAGGCGAAAAAATATAATCTCTACCAAGTCCAGACGTTGGCTAATAAACTCATAAGTTTTCATCAAGTCAACTAATTCTCCTGAAAAAACGTCCACCAAGAGGGAATCGACTTGCGAGAACTCAAATATGAGTTCTCGCCAAGTCAGATACAACCATTGGAAAAACTCCCACCAAGTGGAATTAGCCCTCCCAAAACTCATATATTCACCAGTTCAAGGGTTTACAGTGATAAGAGTGATGGTAGAGCATCTATAAGCGCTAGATATTTCCTTATAAAGGTGTTTCCTATTGAGCTCTAGAGTAGCATGAAGGCAATTATGTAGCGGGCTGTTGGGTTACTGGTTGTTTGTCATGATCGTTCTAAGGGATGCTTTAAACGGTTTAGTTGCAAAAGAATTTAATTTCATTAAGTTGTAGATGATCGACTTACTACAGCGTAGGTGACAAGATGCAACTGTTTCCCGATGTTATCTAGGGGCCCATAAATAAATAAATAATAAAAAAATAGATTAAAAGTAAATAAATAAATTGATACCTCGAAATTCTTTTCAAACTTGACGCTGTAGGTGTAGCTGACGGTGACGTCATTGGTTGAGGTAGCGGGAAGGAACAACGGCGGTTGTTGCTCATCGCAATCGCCGGAAGTAGAATGACGCACGGATCGCGGCCAAACCCTGACGGAGACGAGTCGACCGGCCCCTTCGATCTCCTTGTCGATGGGATGGTAAGCCACGGTGATGTCGACGTGGTTGAACACGTAGTAGCTGTCGGGGGTTGAGTAACGGCCGTCGATAACGCAGGCCCCCTGTCGCGCGCCGCCAGCGGTTACGTAGCAACCTATAGGGAAGCCCGGGTGGCAGAACTTCTGCGGCGCGGTGGACCCCGCGACTGGGTCAACCGCATAGCACCAGGTCACCGGCATGTTGTCTACGATCCAGTGGTGGTGGTAGTTAAGGGCGATGCCCTCCTAGTAATGCAATAATAATATAGGGAATAAAGCGTGTAAGGAAACAAAGTTAACAATGAATAAAGCCTGGAAGGAAATAAAGTTAACAATGAATAAATCGTTGAAGGAAATAAAGTTAACAAAGTGAATAAAGCGTGGAAGAAAATATAGTTACCGGTAACAATATATAAAGAGTGGAAGGAAATAAACCGGAAATAAACCTCACAACGAATAAAGCGTGGAAGGAAATAAAGTTATACATAACATAACAAATTTATATCGACAATTACAAAGGTTTTTGAACAAGATTTCCGGCATATCTGCCTGCATACTGTGTATATCATCAACGACTCAGCATTCCCCCACAGTCCACAGTAGGCCCGCCTATCTTGGGATCTTATAAAAAAACGCAAAAAAATATAAATCCAGTCCGGTAGGACCAACTTGTAAATAGGTAACGGTAAATGTCCTACAAAATTAACTTGAACGGTTCCGGGTAATAAATATCTCAAATACTAGGCCTATATACTTGAACAGAGAGGTCAAGTTACCGGTACCAATCCATACGTCTAAATAATAAACTCAATATGTTACAGACTGATCGACTAAAACTGACAAACCTTGAGGAATGTTAGGAGATCCTCGCTCGGTTTATCGCCAGACTTGTAGGATTTGTCGCAGAGCTTGGCGCACTGCTTCTCTGCTTTGAAATTGATTTCGTAAGGGGAGGGGCCGATTCGCTCCCCAAACACAACCTGGCCGAGATTCTCGTGGGGGCCGACGGCTTCCGCCTTGGCCTGGCAGAAATCGAAGGCCGAGTATTCGTGGAGAATCAGGGATTCCTGTGAGTCTAGACGGTTTACCAACAGTTCGATGGGGGCTTTACAGTTGGGATGGGCGGCGGTTTCGGCAGACTCTTTAGGGCAGTAGGCAACAGAGGCGATACCCGGAAGGTAAAAACCCGAGCAGCTTGATACAATAAAAGAAACAAAAAGTAGAAACTTAACAACATCCATATTGGCCATAGTCCTGTAGCATTTAAGCTTAAGGTATCTATCAGTCTATTCTAGTATTCTGAGAGTCCAGAAGTCTGACTGTCTGAAAGTGATGATAGCAGGATAGGCCTGCCTAGTTACACGCTAGTACAGTAGTGTAGTAGTACAATACAATAGCTGAATAGTGCAGTACAGTCTGACAGTCGGGGGAAGTTATATTTTCAACTGAGTTGAAATTTCAACTTTATTTTTTAAAATTCAACTTTTTATTAAAATTCAACTTTTGGAGTAGGCCCAGGCCAGGCCTACCGGTAGGGTTTAAAATTCAACTTTTGGAGTAGGCCTAGGCCTACCGGTGGCCGGTGGGTTTAAAATTCAACTTTTTTTAAATTAAACTTTTGAAGTAGGCGTAGGCCTAGCTGCCTAGGTTTGGAAATACTGAAATTTGAATCCAATAGGCCCTGGTATTCCATTGTACTTGGTATCCTACTGGGTGTTCCATAATGATTGCCCCCCCCCCCCCCCCCCCCCCCGTATATAGAGTACCGTATTGTTGTTGCATAGATATTATCTTAGTTAGAACTTTGTTTTATATTTCAATTTTAGGTTTGTAATTTGTATCCGATTTACAGTTTTCTATTTTCGTTTCCACACCAACTAATTAGATATGTATTGTTTAGGATTATTCCTCTATAATTAAAAGTGCACTTATATAATTATTGCAGTATAATGCAGTATAATCGTAACTACAGTAGGTTGGTTGTTTTATAATTGCAATTACTTACGCTTGATTACTATGTGCTATGATACTCGATCGTACAGTAGATTTGTCGGTTATTTGTTTTTGTAATGCGTTTCTTAGTGCAGCTACAATTGTTGAGTGCTAACGGTGGCTGGTGTAATGGGCCTACCCGTCCAACCACCGTCTACATTCTACATTGTATGTAGAAATGTAGTAAATTGTTCAGAAATAAATAAAAAAAATAAAAATAAAAGTAAACATCTCTGATCCTGATCCTGTCAACCCAGCAACCATACGTCTTTCTTCACAGTCATCGAAGATTGCACTGGAACTTGTCATTTTAATTACTTCTGTTAGGCAGTTAGGCCTAATTCAAGTAAAACTACCAAATAAGCTTTCTTATACCCAAACTATTAAACATTAAACAAATAAACACTAATACCGGTAACTGAATAGGCCTACTGTTGTAATATAGTACCGGTAATATAGGCTATTGCATGCAATACAGCCAGACAGCAAAAGTCAGGCAGTAATACTGTAATAACCAGATAACTGTTTAAACAGGGTTGCAAATCTGATGACTAACCAGGTGCCAGGCTGCAAACCACCACTCTGCCACTGAACCGCGCACAACAGCACAACGACTGTATAGTGTATATGCAATGTTGGACAATGTACCGCGCATGCACCGAAAAAACGCGCACACCAGATTTTAACAATGACAATGTAAACGAAAAACATACGCGAGCGAAGCGAGCAAAACTTTTATCATTAACATTGCAAAATGAAAAAGAAACGCGAGCAAAACTCAAAGTGAGCGAAATTTTTTCATTCTAACAGTGCAAAATGAAAGAGAAACGCGAGCAAAACTCAAAGTGAGCGAAATTTTCTTCATTCTAACAGTGCAAAATGAAAAAGAAATGTGACAATGTGAGCAAAACTCAAAGTGAGCGAAATTTTTTCATTCTAACAGTGCAAAATGTAAAGAAACGCGAGCGAAGCGAGCGAAATTTTTTGTGGCAAATTATTTTTCTCAATTTGAATGCATGTAAACTTTTTTACACCTCATCCACCTGCAGACCTGTACCTGTACCTGTACGCGCACTTTACAACTTTTGATCTTTTCCACAGATTACTGCGCACTTTTGTTGTCTTTCACATAATTTTGCGCACTTTTATTTCAATTCCGCGCGCTTTTACCGCGCACTATTTCAAATACGCGCACAACGCGTTGCGATTTTTGCACTTCATTTGCAGCCTAGCCTGGATGACTAACGCTGGATAAATTATATATTTTTTTAATTGCAGAATTGTGTTGTGATTAGGCTAAATCACAAATATTGGAAAGTAAGATAGGTTTAAACTGTTAAAGAATTGCCTATAAAATTTTTATACTTTCGTATTGGACCCTAAACTTTTGCATGCAACTGTCTGACTGTGCAAGCTCATAACAGCATAATTAAATTATCTTTTGAATGATATATTACACTAAAGTACATGTCTGGCACTGGCAGTTTTGGTTGGCCAGGGGGGGGGGGGGGGGGGCAATCATTATGGAACACCCGGTATAATAATTAGCTAACTGCTATTCTATGACTACAGCGGTAATTTAATACATCAAAACGGAAAGTTAAATCTGGTATATTCGCTCTTAAGATAAATGGCAAAATTATTATCGATTATGTAACGAGAGCAAATATATTTTCTGGCATTTTTTCAGAAAATTTCACAAAAGATAATCATACAGTGCCTTCCTTTCCCAGAAGAGTTCCACATAATGTTAATAAATGTACTACCGTACTTAGGCACAACTTTAGCCCATGGGTACAACATTGACCCAACTAGAAAAATATATCATACAGTATATTGCTATAAATCTGTTGGATTTTATTTGCAAACCGTAGGAACACATCAGGTTGATGGTTTAATGTGTCCTTTAACTTTTTCTTATAATTTACATAGGTTGCAAATAGTTTTTGTTTACAGACTAGATCATTAAAATATGTTACTAAATTTAGTTATAAAATTACACTTTGGAGCTTGTGCTGTAGTGTGTCAAAGGTAATTAATACAATCCCGGTTGTTACTAAATCTACAAATATGATAAATTTGAAAATGTTTGACACCATCTTTGTTTGACACCATCAATGTTTGCATCTGTCATTATATATAACATCTTCTCATAGGGTGGGCAATGTTGGAACCTAAATATTTTCGTAAATGGGACAACTTTGGCCCAATCATTTGGTATTTTACACCCAATAGTTAGTTAGAGTACTTCAAGTATTGAAGCTGTAAACCAGTCTACACTGCCGTAACTTTCTAATGTAGGCCTATGCCTATTGTCTAACATCTAACTGCATTTCTTTCTTAGTGTATTTGTTATTATTGTGTATATATGGTATTACAGCAGTACAGTATTGCAATGGCCCCGAAAAAAGATTGCGATCGAACAAAAGATGGAGGCCAGGATCAAGACGCAAATTAGGAGCAAGGTCCTATAAGCAATATTCCGAGGATAAGTTAAACCAAGCTATCAATCTAATTAAAACTAACAGAGAGGATAAAGAGTTCTTCAAAAGCATCTACCTCCATAATGGTTTCTGGTGCTGCTGATGGGACCATGCTACCTATCCATGTAGTATATAATGCTGTTCATTTATATGATACCTGGACTCATGGTGGGCCCCTTGGGACAAGATTCGGTAGGACAAAGAGTGGGTGGTATGATACAATATATTTTACTGACTGGTTCATTAAGGTGGCACTACCATATCTCAAGAAACTGAAAGGTTCCAAGGTTGTCATAGGCGACAATCTTTCATCACACTTCAGTGGTGAAGTCCTCAAACTGTGTGATCGCAACGACATAAAGTTCATATGTTTACCAGCGAACTCGACACATTTGACCCAGCCCCTTGACCGTGCATTTTTCGGCCCAATGAAACGTATTTGGCGGAAACAACTTGACCTTTGGAAATCTTCAAATCCTCGAAGTAATGTCACAGTACCAAAAGAAAAATTCCCAACCTTGCTTAAGAATCTCTTTGATGCCTTAGAAACAAAGAGCGATAACATCCGTAGTGGGTTCCGGGCATGTGGAATATATCCTTTAGATCGTCACGCTGTTCTTAAGAACTTACCATCTGCTCCACTAGCACCTGCTGATGTAGGAGCTGCTATAGATAGTTCTGTCATTGTAAAAGCCTTTGCTGAATTGCCCCGTTATTTTTATTATTTTTCACATTAAAATACTCTGTAGTTGATTTAATAGGTGTAAGAGACCGTATTATTGCTGTATCGGTGTTTTTTAGAGGATCTAAGAGCTATTTCCTCCGTATGTGTACTGTGAAAGGCATAGTTGATGATTCTATGGCAATTCCGTGACGCAAAAGGTGATAGCTACTCTTGAACAGTAGTTACTATGACGACGGTTAACAGCTGATATTCATACGTGTCGATTTTCTTTGTTCTACGGCGTCTCTCAGTTCAGTCAGCCAATCAGAGCATTTTTATGGCTCTTGTACAGAAATTTCCTAGAAATCACGCAATGCATTATGGGCAGTGTTTACATTCTGTCCTGAGCCAGGAGAGAGCGGCTTGGGAATATTTTGTGCTTTTCTGTTTTAGCCTAACACTAGTAGGCTTAATTATAAGGACATATATCCGTTATCAAACTCAAACCTGCAAACAAACCAACCAAAATACTGGTTAACTGGCCCATACTCAATCAACGCAACATACCTAATCTAATATACCTGTGCATACTTTTATATTGTTATACTGCTATTTACTGTCGGTTCTTCATAATATGGTTGATGAATTATTATATTTGGAATAACGATAAATAACCCCGAAAACCCAATATTCTTGATATACCGAAGGTAAGAGAGAAAGGTTACATATAACGATTGTGACTTATGTTAAAGTGGTTTGAAGTGAATCTAATGTTATTTGATAGACCCTACATGAGTCGGTCTGTGTTCCTTTTATATGTGACTAAAATCAGTGAAGATCGGCAGATTAGTGTGCAGCATTGTGCAGCGTTGTGTATGAGCGAGACTGATAACGAAGCATTTCCTAAAGAATGCGCCATATATGTGAATTGTAACTATGCCATATCGTTGTGAGTAGTTTAAGTCATAACTCTGTTTTTATAGATAGAGCGCCACGTCCTAAAGGAACTGTTAATATTCCCCGAAGGTGAATAATATTGTCAGAGATTATATAATACTGTCAGTCGAATAATACATTAGGCTTACATAGCAATAAGATTAAGCCGTCGAACCCAATCTCCCGGGTATATCCAGCGGGTGAATGATCGCGCACAGATTGGTTTCGACTAGTGTAGTGAATCAAATACTTGTCAGAGGCTAAAAGTGATTTATTATCTAAAAGACATCCTAATTTGGCGGGTTAAACTGCCAAAGGTCTGAAAGCGCGAACAGGAGTTGTCCATGTTACACGTTCGTGGGGACTTCGCGCAGCACGTAGTCGGCAAGCCTTGGCATACGGTTCATATAGAGCAAATGGGGCATGTCTAGTTTTAAATGTGTTGACGCCTCGGTCTAAGTTTGTAAATGTTTTTGGGTTCGTAATATGATGACGGATATTAAGAAATATAAAATGAATGAGTTGATGATAATAAGACATAGTTTAATATTTTATAATAATAATTGACAATCGCACTCTCATTACACTCCTAATGTATATCATAATGCTACATAATTGATAATAATATCCTATAAAAAAGCTACGATATTTTATACTACTATATTTTATTATAATATGTTTCATGTGCCTATCACAGAAAGTTATATCCAATAGGATTTCATACACTGGGTGAAAAGTAAGGAACAGAAAATGATTGAGGATTCACATCAAACTTATAACTCTCAATAACTACAGTAAGAAACTGGCTAAATTAATCGTGCATAGAGATAATGATTCCTGTCCTAAGGTAGACTAAAAATGTTGTACAGTAAGCAGCATTACAAATGACAGGTCGTGATTGACATATTATTCATGCTGAGTCTACATGTGCTTCATGTTTACATATCGAATAATAATAAATAAAAAACGCATCTGAAATAACATGTGCCAAGGGGCAATTCATGCATGTCTTCTAATCTCGGGAAAATATGTCAAATAATTTTGGTGTTACATGGTCACAAACGTTCTACCGTTAACATAGCCACCCCTCTCAACCAGAGCCATTTTGGGCCCTTTCTAAAAGGCACAGCTTAACGGTAGGACGTATCAACGATTTGGAAGCAGCAGTACGGATTTCAACCGTGCGTACTCTGCCATCCTTTCCAGGTAGAGCTCGTACGACTCTGGCTAATGGCCAGTGTCCTCTCGGTAAGTGCCCGTCAACTACCAGAACGAGATCGCCGATAGCAAGATTACGACGTTCCCTATTCCAAATAGCTCTCACTGTTAATGTGGGTAGGTATTCCCTTTGGAAACGGTTCCAAAAGTGGTCGGTAAGCAATTGGCATTGGCGCCAACGCTTACGTAGCAACATATCACCATCGTTGAATTCACCGGGTGATGCATTCTCATAACTTTGTCCAATAAGGAAGTGACTCGGCGACAATGCATTAAAGTCATCAATACTATCGCTGACTGGAGAAATGGGTCGCGAGTTGAGAATGGCTTCAATTTCTGTCAACACGGTATAGAGTGTATCATCATGGACACACTGCTTCATGATTGTGGCACGTAAAGATTGTTTCACTGTGCGCACCAAGCGTTCCCATGAACCACCAAAGTGTGGTGAAAGTGGTGGGATTCTTGTCCATGAGATATTGAGGTGCGCCAGGGTGCTACGTATCGCGCCGTGATCGATGGCATTGAGGGCTTCCCGCAGCTCTCTTTCGGCGGCAATAAAGTTGGTTCCGTTATCAGAATGAATAACAGATGGATATCCCCTTCGAGATATGAAACGACGAAGTGCCATAATAAAGGCATCTGCATTTAGATTATAGGCAACTTCTAAATGAACCGCGCGAGTTGTCAAACAGGTAAATAAACATACCCAATTTTTTTCTCTGCATCTTCCTCTCTTAACTGCTATAGGTCCGAGATAATCTAGACCTGTCTCAAAAAAGGCCGGTTTCAGTACTGCCAATCGACAAGAGGGTAGGTCTGCCATATACGGAGGTGCAGCCCTTGCGTTGCTTCTACGGCACACTACACACTTGTCAATAACAGAACGAACTGCGGCTTTACCTCTGGTGATCCAGACGTTTTCCCTTAATGACGCCAATACATGATGTGGTCCTTGGTGGGCTAATTTGCTATGGGTTGACCAGATCATGATCTTCGAGAGAGCATCATTATGACTCAGTATTGCTGGGTGTTTAGTAGCAATTGGTAGATATGAATTGCCCAGTCGTCCACCCACTCTCAGAATACCCGCTTTGTCAATGAATGGGTTGAGTGGCACAAGTGGACTATCTCTTTGTAGAGGTCGGCCTGCGTTTAATGCACTAATTTCTGCAGACCATGTCTTCTCTTGCTGCAAGCGAATGGCTAACATTCCCGCCTGATCCAATTAGGTGGCTGATGGGTCAGCCACCCCTAGTGGCATCGTCGGATGTTCCTTGCGCTGCCGGAAGCGCCGAACCCATCCTAAACATCTGGCTATGCACCCACATAATCGATTCCAATTGGAGAATCGACTAAAGTCAATAAGTGTTGTTGTGTTACTTTCTACTATTGTAGCAGCAATAACTACAGATTTCTTAAGTTCACAGTCTTCGTTATGAACGGGCTCTGAACTGCTTTGTGAGGGCCAGCTTGCCTCAGGTTCCCACAGGAAATCTGGCCCTTGAAACCAGCGATCTGACATGGTTGCCGATGAAAGCGATAAACCTCGTGTCGGATCATCCGCTGGATTTAGTGAACTAGATATGTGATGCCATTGAGATACGTCACTGTGGTCATGTATCTCTGCTACGCGGTTTGCTACGAATGGTGTGAATCTGCGAGATTCACTTCCAATGTACTGTAATGCCGTTTTAGAATCAGTCCAATAGAAACGCTGAGAAATTGGTAATTCGATCTCTGATTGGATTAAATTCGCGACTCGAACACCCATTACACAGGCTTGGAGTTCCTTGCGAGGAACTGATATAGTGCGCAAGGGGGCTAGACGAGATTTTCCCATAATGAGGCAGCATTTAACTTGCCCATTTTCATCAACAGCTCTGAGATATCCAGCAACTCCAAAAGCAACGTCAGAAGCATCACAAAATATATGAAGTTGGAGTGACGCAATGTATTGTTGAGAAGGAAAATAAACCCGAGGGAGTTTAATATTTTCTACGTAGGTAAGATCGTTTAACCACCTTAACCACACACTCAGTAGCTCTGTTGGTATGAGATCGTCCCATCCAACTCCTATCCGCCACAACTCTTGTATGACTAATTTAGCTGGTAATATGAACGGCGTTAATAATCCCAATGGATCAAAAATTGAGCTAGTTATCGAAAGTATTTTTCTTTTAGTGAAATGGGAACTGTCTTTACTCGATGCGACAGTTGTGAATGAAATAACATCTTCATTCGCATCCCACTGAACACCAAGAGCACGTTGCGTGGGGAGTCCATCGCAATCTAAATTAACAATGGATCGTGTGAGTTCGGTAGAAGGTATCGAAGTAAGAACTTCACGTGAATTACTCACGAATTTAGTAAGGCGAAATCCCCTGTTGTTCAGCATAGCAATAAGTTGGCTTAACAATTTAATTGCTACGGTGGTCGAAGTCACAGACGTCAGTAAATCATCCGAATAAAAGTCTCGTATAACCGTAGCTACAGTTAGTGCATCAAATGAAGAAGCTTGATCGGTAGCAGCACGTCGCAATCCCGTGATTGCACATGTTTGAGAGGAAACAGCGCCAAAGATATGGCGAGTCATCTCATAAACATTTGGCGGGTCGACTCTATTGTCTCCTCGCCATAGAAACCGCAAAGCGGGTCGGTCACTCTCTTGAACGCCCACTTGGTGATACATAGCCTCTATATCACCAATAATAGCAACTAAATGTTGACGAAATCTCAACAAAATTCCGATAAGGCTATTCAATAAGTCAGGTCCGGTCAATAACTGATCATTTAACGATGTGCCACTGTACTTTGCAGCGGCATCGAAAACTACTCTAAGTTTTCCAGGCTTGTTTGGTTGGGTTACCCCATGGTGGGGTAAATACCAAGTTACTTTAGATGGAATCAGTGACTCCTCTTTTGTTAGCTTACGGGCAAACCCTTTGGATTCGTATCCATCTATTATTTCAGTATAGCGTTTAGCTAAATCATGGTCTTTGTCTAATTTCTTCTCAAGGGATAAAAGTCTATGAGTAGCCATGGGGGTGTTGTCTGGAAGACGTGGTGCATCACGTTTCCAGGGCAACCCCATCTCATAACGACCATCAACGAACTTGATCGTTCGTTCAATGATTTGTAAGGCTCTTGTGTCTTCGACTGATCGAGAAGCACAAGAATCATGAGTAGTACCAAATGCATCAGTACGCCAAAACATCTCGAGACGTTTGTCAAGTCTATCTGTTTCAGAAACAGTGGTCGTATAAACAACCAATTCGTCATTTTTAGACGTGGTAGTTTGAGATCTTCCTAAAAGATACCAGCCCAGTGCCGAACAGTGCGCTTGGGGTTGTCCTGATGCACCCACACGTCTTTCAGCAGTATTCAGAGCATCAGGTACATTGGCCCCAATAACTACTGCTACATCTGGTCATTCATTGCAGGATAAATCAAGGCCCTGCAAATAATCAAATTGACTATCATTGCTATCAAAGGCGAATGATCGGGATGGTGCATTCATTGAAGGAAGCACGTATGCTTCATCAACATAGAAAATTGTGTTATATGGATGATGCCCTGATATGGAAAAGTAAACACGCTTTCGTTTTTGGTCTCCACTTTTTCCAACCAGGCCGTTTAATTTTATACATTTAATTTCCCCATCTAGATTGAGTGCATCAGCGATATCCTTACGTATGAAGGAGGTCTCACTGCATGCATCAAGAAGGGCATGAGTATTAAGAGTTTCACCGTTGGGAGAAATAATCTTAATAGGCACAGTAGGTAAAAACACAGATGTTTCGTTATTTGTTGTAGTATTACAACTTACGTGCTTGGAATCTTGCCTGTGTGATTTAAAATAGTCATGCAATAGCGTGTGGTGTCGCTGATTGCAATTAGACACATGACAAGAATGAATTGATGAACATTTAGATGCGTGATGATTCTGTTTGAGACAGTTGGTGCAAAGAGCATTGTCTAACGCTACTTTCCCCTTATTATCGGGTGTCATGCCAATAAATTTTGAACACCTATATATTAAATGGGATCCATTGCAAACCAAACATATATCTCTAATATGTTCTGATGTGGGGCGAGACACGTAGTCGGCGAGCCTTTGCATACGGTTCATATAGGGCAAATGGGGCATGTCCGTCTGTCTGTCCGTCTGTCTGTCTGTCCGTCCGTCCGTCTGTCTGTCTGGTAAATGTTTGAACGCGAATTTCTCGGCATCGCTCGTTCGGAATTGAACCAAACTTAGTAGGTAAGTAGTAGAGAGAAAGTTTAGAAAGTTTGTAAAGTTTGGTGAAAAATCATGCAGTCTGACGTCAGCTACGACAGATTATGTGGTTTTTAGAAAATGTTAAATTTCTCGGGAAGGCCTCATTTTCCTGAGCTGAAATTTTGATGGCCTGTAGAGAATCATGAAGTCTATCTTTTACGAAATTGAAAAGTTAAGACATTTAATTGGGGATCCGCTAGAGACTCAGAAGTAATGACATAGGCCTACCGGTACGGTACTGCTGTACAGTGGTGCACTGGTAAGTACGAAATTGCAGAATAACAATTTGACACCACCTAGCGGATTAACATATGATTGTATATCGAATGAATACATTTATAGCATGGGATATGGGGTCCAAACTAGACATGCCCCATTTGCTCTATATGAACCGTATGCCAAGGCTTGCCGACTACGTGCTGCGCGAAGTCCCCACGAACGTGTTTCATTGGGTAAGCCTTTTGATACCGTTGGTTTGAACTGAGATATGTAATTTTGCCGTGAATCTGGCTTTGTTGTTTTATTAGATTCAGTAATAACTGAAGAAGCGTAATTTGATATTAACGGCGCCGGCTGTCTGAATGGAACCGATTTTTGAACAACATTGCCGGGGGTATTTAGATTCGGTTTAGATTTGGCATTAGATGCTGAACTCCAATCCTCTATTGGCATAACTGAAGGTTCAAAAGCAACCTTTACTCTTTGCCTCAGCCATTCTTCAAAATGTACCAAGGTCGGTTCTTCCCTTGGTCTGATACGCTGACAAGTTTCGCACCAACGTTCTCTTAAACGAAAAGGGAGTCTATTATATGCACCGCGTAATATATCCGGCGAATATAATACACTCTCTAAACGTCCCATACGTTTTAAGGTATGCACCCCTACGGTAACGGATATTGAAAATGTTCTTAGAGCTGACTTATTGTCAGCAGGAACCATTGAGCCGGATGTTATTGAGGAGGTGAAGGCCCTCACGATTAGGCTAGGGTGTGCAAACTGCTCTTTGAGCATTTGCAGTGCAACCGCATATGCCTTCCCATCGGAACCTAAACCTTTTACCACCTCTCTAGCATCAGCACTCAAGTGGTTCAATAGTTGTGCCATGCGCCGGTTATCATCATTATAAATTTTATTATGCACATGTGTGTAAAAATTACTTATAAAGTCCGGCCATTTTAAAGGATTTCCATCAAATTTAATAATGGCAATGGGAGGTATTCCTCGATCCTCTTCCAATCGCAATAGCGACCTCTCTAATGAAGCATTAGGGGTGATTGTATGTAGAAATGTTTCTTCGTAAGGGATTAGTCTATCCACCCAGGCATCCACAGGCTCCTGGGGTGTATGAAATTGCTTGTTAACGAAACCAGGAAAATCGCTTATTTCATCTTTGTTCTCACTAGGAAACATAATCGGCGCGGGTTTGGGTATAAATACTGGCCGAGTAGGATCCAAAACAGGTTGATTGAATGTGGAAAGTTTAGGCCTATTAACGTTAGATGCACTCACCAAAAGCGGATTTGTGGATGTGTCCATATGGGGTGCATTATAATTCATAAGTGGTGATATTTCAGCACCCGCTGTATTTTTTCGCATTACGGTATTGGCATGGCAATAACTAACCGATGTTGAAGTCGATGTGACAAGTTGATTTGGAAGAATTGAAGTCGGGTGTTGATTTAACTCGGGTTCTTGTATGGGTTCCTGTTGCAGGAGTACATTACCAGGTTCGGTTGATCCACGGGAAACCGGGTGGTCGGTAGAATGTACGGAGACTTCATCATCAAAGTCATGAAGTCTTGTTTCGAGATTTTCATCACCCTCTTCGACGTCTTCTATTAGTAGCTTTGCCTCCAGGGCTTTCATTGCGGCTTCCTGGTCGGCTTCCAGAGTCTCAGCATTGGCCTCTACCGTCGCCTTTTCAACTCGCAGTTGGGCTCTCGCTCGAGCCTGATCCGCTGCTAGCTGGGAAAGACGTGCACTTCGTGCAGCATGTCTTGCACGTGACGTGATCGTGCATGACGAAGCCGAGTGGGTTTGATGACTCGTTTGTGTGATGTGGCTTCCTAGGGCAGAAATTCCACGAGTAATGGGAGAATCCAGGGGTAACGATGCAGGTACGAGTTTCGGAGTAGGATCCTGTCCCGTTGAGATCCGTCTTTGAGAGGTTCGTCGCAGGGCAACTCGCCGGCTGATACCGCCAGGTTCACTCATCTTGAAAGGGTGTTTCAGTAATTATTTGGGAACAAATCCCACAGAGTCATCGTAGTTAGTGGGTTGATGTATCCGGTTCGAAGGACCAATAAATGTGTTGACGCCTCGGTCTAAGTTTGTAAATGTTTTTGGGTTCGTAATATGATGACGGATATTAAGAAATATAAAATGAATGAGTTGATGATAATAAGACATAGTTTAATATTTTATAATAATAATTGACAATCGCACTCTCATTACACTCCTAATGTATATCATAATGCTACATAATTGATAATAATATCCTATAAAAAAGCTACGATATTTTATACTACTATATTTTATTATAATATGTTTCATGTGCCTATCACAGAAAGTTATATCCAATAGGATTTCATACACTGGGTGAAAAGTAAGGAACAGAAAATGATTGAGGATTCACATCAAACTTATAACTCTCAATAACTACAGTAAGAAACTGGCTAAATTAATCGTGCATAGAGATAATGATTCCTGTCCTAAGGTAGACTAAAAATGTTGTACAGTAAGCAGCATTACAAATGACAGGTCGTGATTGACATATTATTCATGCTGAGTCTACATGTGCTTCATGTTTACATATCGAATAATAATAAATAAAAAACGCATCTGAAATAACATGTGCCAAGGGGCAATTCATGCATGTCTTCTAATCTCGGGAAAATATGTCAAATAATTTTGGTGTTACATGGTCACAAACGTTCTACCGTTAACAAGTTTGGACCCCATATCCCATGCTATAAATGTATTCATTCGATATACAATCATATGTTAATCCGCTAGGTGGTGTCAAATTGTTATTCTGCAATTTCGTACTTACCAGTGCAGCACTGTGCAGCAGTACCGTACCGGTAGGCCTATGTCATTACTTCTGAGTCTCTAGCGGATCCCCAATTAAATGTCTTAACTTTTCAATTTCGTAAAAGATAGACTTCATGATTCTCTACCGGCCACCAAAATTTCAGCTCAGGAAAATGAGGCCTTCCCGAGAAATTTAACATTTTCTAAAAACCACATAATCTGTCGTAGCTGACGTCAGACTGCATGATTTTTCACCAAACTTTACAAACTTTCTAAACTTTCTCTCTACTACTTACCTACTAAGTTTGGTTCAATTCCGAACCAGCGATGCCGAGAAATTCGCGTTCAAACATTTACCAGACAGACAGACAGACAGACGGACATGCCCCATTTGCCCTATATGAACCGTATGCCAAG